>JAKGSA010000695.1:488687-530832 GCA_033558755.1 Philaethria dido | reverse complement strand
TATATATATATATATATATATATATATATATATATATATATCTAAGCTCATATTCTGATAATGTTATACAATATAGGCTGCAAACTTCAAAAGTCCTTAGACTTCCACAAAAAGCTTTTAAATGTGTGAAAAATATTAAGCTTGTGGCATTTTTTAACATGCCACAGCTTTAAAGCATAAACTTTATTTACAGTAATACCATACGTGAATATAACTGAAAAAGTAATTTAAAATACGAAATGAAATAATACTTGCAGTCTTTAATATCGTTCCGGAGAACATGAAATGTATTCAGTGCACTAAAATGAAGAGACAACAAATTCGTGTACGCCTTTTTTATATTTTTAACATTTTAAGCCGAAATTAAGTATTGATATTTCTTTGAGCTTCACCACATGAATAAATTTGTATATCCTGCATTTTTGGGTTTCATATATCTATATATAGTATTTTCATTTCCCCGCTCTGGTAACAAGGTAAAGCGCGGCGTTGAGTTCCACCACTCAGCACAAAAAGCCTCAATTCAGCGGAAAGTGAGAAACGGAAATGTTAAAAGAGAACGGAGTGTCTTTACACTCGGTTCTCTGGTACCCTTTGCCTACCCTGCTATGTGCGTAAAACGCACGCTTGTGCCTCTGCGCCACGACAGGTGTTAAGAATAACCTTAACAAATAAATATTCATATCATCATCATAATTACAATTGATAACGATTCCAACATTCTCAAATTACGAATATCTCAGCAATTGTTAACAGCTAATTGTCTAATCCAATTTCGCGGTCGCCTAATGGTTTGCAGAGTATGCCAATTAATCTGCGTAAACGGTGATTCGAGTCGTAAGTGAGGTCTAACTACGGGCATATAGCATGTATATTTCTAACTAATGTCGTGTTACCAAATCTTTAATACAAATGCTCATTTTAAAAGGGCTCCTTAAACCTAAACTTGTATCATAAGTCCCAAGTACTCTCCAAACACCTCTCTGTGCAACGCAATGGGCCTGGCACTTGTATGGTGAATCCAAGGTGTCTAAGGATTCATCCAAGGTGTCTTCTCTTTAAAAGCAGAGGAGGAGACTTTGTGAAGACATCGTATATATCTTTACAGTGACCTCCGCATTTACGCGTGTATTTATCATAATTAAGATTAAAAAAAAAACCAATTCAATTAAATGCACTATGTTTATTACGAATAACTCAAAACCTACATATCAGATGTTAAATAAATAGGACCCCATCAGACCAACTAGCTATCATATAAAACAATCGTCTTCTTATACGTGGAGTGTACGACCTAAAATTCCGTTTTAGCCGTTTTTATAGGAACTTCAAGAAATTTTCCCTTAGTGGGGAGTACTTCACTGCGCATAATAGGCAATATAGACCAAATTTTACCATTCTAGGGCCAGCAGTTTCGTCTGTTGGTTGTCTGTCTGTCACTCAATAACGCAAATTAAATTTTAACTAATTTTTATATATATAGATTAATATAATAATAATATATACTTATAAATAGTATGAACAAGTTAAATAATAACCAAATTCGACGCTTAGTTAACGATATACGTTGGCTCTGTTGCTTTAGTATTACACCAGGAGGAAGTGAACATGACGGAAACTTTGTTTTCACCCTTAACTTTGTTTCCTTAAATATTATTAACCATTAACTATTACTCAAATTTATAACAGGCGTGAATAAGTTGGTAAATCGATTTACCAACTTATTTTTACTTACTTCAATCCACTTCAAAAATATAAAAAGAAAATGATAACGCCTGTCGTTGCGCAAAAGCAAAAGCGTGCGACTGTAAACGCGACAGATTGTGGGTTCGATTCCCACTCCAGGAAATGTAATTTTTCATTTTCTGGGTTTGGTAACAAGGCAAAACGGAGCATTGAGTTCCGCCACTCAGCACGCAATGCCTCAATTTGGCGGAAAGTGGGGAACAGAGTGTCTTAACACTAGGTTTTCAGGTTCCTTCTGCCTACCCTGCTATATGTGAGATAAAGCGAAAAATTCAAAGCACACCGATAATGAGCAATCCACTTCAATAATATAAAAAGAAAGTGATAACAAAATTGCCTTTCCAAAGCATCACGTTACAGACGCAAGGTACATCTAATCGTTTTATTCCATTGCCATAGACCCTTGTTATTAGGATTTATAGCATTCTCAGCTTTCAGTAATAACTGTAAATCAAATATGAGAAAATTGGATTTTAACTCAAAAAATTCTTATAATGTGATGTCAATTAATGTTGCTTTTTACCGATTTCTAAAAAAGGCGGTGGTACTTAATTCGATTGTTTTTTTATGACTCCTAGCAAAAAACTTTTACATACATACATACCTTCACGCTGTATCCCGCATATAGCAGGGTAGGCAGAGGGAACTAGTGCTAAGACACTCCGTTCCCCATTTTCCGCCAAATTGAGGCATTGCGTGCTCAGTGGCGGAACTCAAATAACTTATTGGGTTAATTAAAATTTTAGCAAAAAAACGATAACTTCATATAAAATGCACTAAAAAGTTATTTTTTTACGAATAACTCGAAAACTACTTGTCAGATTTTGACAGAAATTTAATTGTGACAACGTCTGAAGCCAGCTATCATATAAAAAATAATCATCAAAATTGGCTCACCCAGTAAACTTATTTCTTTATCACATAAAATAGTCGAAGTAAGAACATCCATTTTTAAAGGCGGTTAAAAATATATTAATAATAATTGATAATTCCATTTGAAAAATTCAAAGTCGAGATTAAAAATATTATTAAGAAAAGTATATTATTCTCTCCAAGAATACTGTACAGATGTTAATGTGTGGAATTAAATGCTGTTGATGCTCGCTCAGGAGGGTTATCGTTGCTGTAAATTTATTTTGTAAAATTTTATTTTGAAAAGAGCAACTGCGTTTCTTGCCGGCTCTTCTCAGCAGAACTGCCTCTGAGCCGGTGTGGTAGCTTCGTTAGGACTGATACTCCTAACACCTTTTGTAAATTGTTTTAAAAGTGCTTGTAATAGCCTATTTGAATAAGGAATATTTTAATTTTTTAATATTTAAAAAACAAATTTTCGTTCTAAGATTCACTTGACATAGTAAATATTGGGCCATCTCTCTTAATAAGTAAATTTTCTTGGGATCTCCAAATGCCGATCCATCACTTTTAAGATTATAAGAACGTTAAACTGATTTATTATCTATTTTATTTGAATATATTTTATAATTTGATCGAGGCTATCATGGCGTAGTGGAACTTTAGCACAATGGCTTAAGGTTCAATTCTTTCTCGGGAAAATGATTTACAGATTTTTTTTTCTTCACTCTGGTACGACGAAGCGCGGTGTTGAGTTCCGCCAGTCTATTTATATGTCTCCAAAATAGAATTTTCTCTCAGCCTACCCTATTTATTTTCAATTAATTTAATGGGCATCTAATTACAAAAACTAGATTCCCTTAGAGAACATATAGACACATAGAGCTCTATGCATCTCATAAGTATAATTTAAAGTAATAGAAATATATATTTTTTTCATTGTATACTTTGAAAGTGTTAATAGCACACTTAGGATAAGAAAAAACATCTTTAACATTCCCGCGAGCGGACATCAAACCCACTAACTACTTTTTTTCTATTAATAAAGGATGGCAAACGAGCACAAGGATCACCTTATGTTAAGGTTACCTTCGCCCATAGACATTTACAACATCAAAGAAGTTGTAAATGCGTTGCCGACCTAGTGTTCCGATAGGAGGGTATAGGTAGCGGCCGCGGCAGTCCGCCATGTGGAACCGCCATACATTCAGGGGAGAGGATGGGTGGTGCACAAGAAATAACCTGGCTTACATGTCATCAGGAACTGAACACATCATTAGATATTTAAAGGGTTCGTCTTGACATGGTTATCATGATCTTGATCAGGATAAACCTCCTACCACTAAACTACTGGGATACCCGCTTCTTACGGGACGCTACTCAGCGGCGAAGGGGTATTATATTCTAACCCCGTCTCCCTCATAGGGAAGAATATATAATCATTCACTATACCACTGTGCCTCGATGTCGTAGACATATTATATATATATATATATCATATATATATTTCAATATGATATAATCAAACTGAATACGTATGAAAATGTTGACAAATTATTAAAAAAATATATGTTTTGAATATTTTTTAATAAAATTGTGAATCCTTTTATTAAAGCCCGTTTTTATATCAATGTAAACAAAGCCCCATAGAATTATAAATCTGTAAAAATGTAAAGTGGAAGTTGAAACTGTTGATATAAATACTGGCAAATGGCCAATATGCCTTATGTTTTAATTTGAATTTAACAATCAAATTTTTAACAAAAAATTCGTTGGTCATATGTTATATTTGCTTTATTTTTTATATTGTTTAAAAAAATGCCTTTTTTTTTCGTTTTTTCCTTCAAAACGGGGTAGTCAGAAGGAATTGTGTCAAGACACTCTATTCTCTTCTTTGAACGATTTGACATATTGCGTGTAGAGTGGCGGAACTCAACGCCCGTTTTGTCTAACCACAGCGGAAAAATTAAAATTTATACATATCATTCATACATATACAAAGCTTCATCAGTATCCCGCATATAGCAGGGTAGGCAGAGGGAACTAGTGTTAAGACACTCCGTTCCCCACTTTCCGCCGAATTAAGGCATTGCGTGCTGAGCGGCGGAACTCAACGCTACACTTTGTCTTTTGTCCAAACCCAGGAAATGAAAAATTCCATTTCCTGGAGTGAAAATCGAATCCACAACCTGTCGCGTTTACAGTCGCACACTTGAGCCTCTGCGCCACCACAGGTATTAAAATAATTTATAATAAACAGAATGAGTTCTCTACGTGGGAGGATACCCGTAACCACCTATTTCTAAAATAAAAAAAACAACAGTTAATTTCTTTCGTCAAAATATGAACAGCTAAATTCGTGTTTATGTCTAAATTGAGAGATATACTGCAAAGAAAAATATTAATTATACGAATGAAATATTATAGGATTGCACATTTTCTTTTTCTCGCTCTGGTAAGACAAAGCGTGGCGTTGAGTTCCGCTACTTAACACACAATGTCTGAAATTCAGATAGAAAATGGAATACCGACGTTAGAACACTTGTCGCTAGAATCTCTCTGCTTACCATACAACGAGAGATTTCTTTCGACGAGCCACACAACTGTTTTCTACCTGCAACAGCGTTTCCACTTCTATATGACATGGATACTTTCAAAAAGCACGTCTACTTATACTTTTAGCACCGACAACACGCTTGTAGCTCTTCAGAAGTTCCACGGAGTCACGGGCATCCATGGGTTCCATGGGATCACGGCCATCACCAGGGACGTGGTGATCACTTACCATTACCAGGTGATGGTAATGCCGAATGCTCGTTTGCTTTCCATTAAAAAAACGGAGTGTCTTAACACTAGGTTCTCTCTGTCTACCCTGCTGTGCGGGATAATGCTGAAGAAAAAAATAAGAAATATATGACATGTATATAGCTAAGTTTAATCTTTTGTTATTTTAAATAGTTAGTGACAGTTAAAAAGCTGAAAGCTCTTTGAATAAGTCTAGTTAAGGTCCTAAGTTAGTCAATGCACTTAAGTTAATGTATACCAAATCAAAGCTTGTACGTGTACAAACTTTCTAAACCAACTTGAACTACTAAATTTAAAGTTTTAATAAAATTTCAAGTAAATAGTTTTTTTTTGTTTTAAGCGGATACACATGTGGAGTTTTCGCACGTTTTTCCTTTACTTATATATCGAGTCGACATAATATTATCCTTAGAACAGAATAAATTAACGCCTGTCGTGGCGCAGAGGCACAAGAGTGCGATTGTAAACGCGACAGGTTGTGGGTCCGATTCCCACTCCAGGAAATGTAAAATTTAGTATTTCCATTTCTTGGGTTTGGTAACAAGGCAAACTGCGGCGTTTAGTTTCGCCACTCAACCCGCAATGCGTCAATTCCGCGGAAAGTGGGGAACGGAATTGTTGAAAGAGAATGGAGTGTCTTAAAACTAGGTTCTCTGGTTCCCTCTGCCTATCCCGCTATATGCGGGATACAGCGTGAAGTTAAAAAAAAAAAAGAACAGAATAAATTTTAAAAAAGTATCTCCACATTTTATTGCGCATAGTAGCTAGAGAGAGTCTAGTGTTAAGACACTCCGTTGGCCGCTTTTCGCCCAGATTCGATATATTGAGTGATGAAAGGGGAAATTAAAATTGAGTTCCGTCACGCTTTGCCTTACCAGAGAAAAAGAAAAATAATAATATTTTGACTTGACTGTAAAATTTAAAATCACATCGTTTTCCGTTTTCGTACGCATTTCGAGTAATTCCTCTTTTATGTACCCCATACACCCCAAGGAATCTATAAGCCAAAATAACGTCATTGGGTTACACTACTATCG
Source organism: Philaethria dido (assembly GCA_033558755.1). Lineage (NCBI taxonomy): Eukaryota > Metazoa > Arthropoda > Insecta > Lepidoptera > Nymphalidae > Philaethria > Philaethria dido. The sequence goes on along the minus strand of JAKGSA010000695.1, from coordinate 524,392 downwards.
ATTTTGGGCGGGAAGCAAGGTCGTTTTCCAATAGAGTATTTTGACACTAGATTCACTCTGACTACTTATATGCGAGAAAATGCGTAAAACTGATTGTTTACAAAAGTACAAGAAAATATACTAGATTCTAACAACGTTTCAAAGTACACATGCATAAAAATTAAAACAATCATAATAATAATAATGCCTGTCGTGTCGCAGAGGCACAAGTGTGCGACTGTAAAGTGATAGGTTGTGGGTTCGATTCCCACTCCAGGAAATGAAGTATTTTCATTTTCTGGGTTTGTTAACAAGGCAAAGCGCGGCGTTTAGTTCCGCCACTCAACACGCAACGCTTCTATCTGGCGGAAAGTGGGGAACGGATTTGTTGAAAGAGAACGGAGTGTATTAACACTAGGTTCTCAGGTTCCCTCTGCCTACCCTGCTATATGCGGAATACAACGTGATGTTAAAAAAAAATATATATAATAATAAAAACATGGAAACCCTACAAAAACTACATATACCATAAAATTAAATCCGAAAGGGTAACAAAGGGTTTAGGTAAATTAATTACAGGTAATAAATGAAATCACAAATCAGTGCAAACGATTACCTGTAACGTAACTACGATACGATGGGACAGCGATACGAATATGTACGAGATAACACCACACAAAAGCTAACCAAGAATGTTTTGTTCATTTAAACTGTCCATTATGCTGGCTTTGTTTATTTTAGTCTTTAGGGAATAGTATTTGGCCATTTTGCTTATTTCACAGTTATTATGTTAAAGTAGAGATGTATTTTATAAGTAAGTTAGGTAGGGACGTTATGGATGTTAAAGTCGTCAAATTATCGCATCCAAGATTGTTATTAGGACGCTTCACGCTGTATTCCGCATATAGGAGGGTAGACAGAGGGATCCTGAAAATCTGATGTTAAGACACTCCGTTCTCCACTTCCCGCTGAATTAAGGCATTGTGTGCTGAGAGATGGAACACAACGCCGAGCTTTGCCTTGTTACCAAAACCAGGAAATGAAAATACTAAGCTTTTACATTTCCTGGATTGGGAAGTGAACCCAAATCCTGTTACGTTTAAAGTCGCCCGCTTGTGCCTCTGCGCCACGGCAGGCATCAAGCGACAAATGATACTTGTGGTTTTATTGAGTCATTTAAAATAATATATATATTTAATAGATGTTTTGCTTTATATAGAAAAAATACGGTTTCGGTATCTAATATACAATATCTTAATTGGCATATATATAGTGGAGAACGAATATTTTCATGTCGAACATTCCAAATGGGGTATATGGATATACTAAAAATATTTTTTGGGTAAACAGATCCAAAATCCATAGCTATTAATTTTAACGCCTGTCGTGGCGCAGAGGCACAAGCGTGCGACTGTAAGCGCGACAGGTTGTGGGTTCCATTCCCACTCCAGGAAATGTAAATGTAATAGCTTAGTATTTTCATTTCCTGGGTTTGGTAACAAGGCAAAGCGCCGCGTTCAGCCGCCACTCAGCGCGCAATGCGCTAATTCGGCGGAAAGTGTGGAATGGAGTATCTTAACACTAGATTCTCAGGTTCCCTCTGTCTACCCTCCTATATGCACGATACAGCGGGAAGCTAAAAAAATATATATTTATGTCCATTAAAGGTGTGTGTGTTTCACAAATTTTCTGAAATATTAAAAAATTGAGCACATAGTTTTCTTTAAACTTTGAATACATACTAACTCTAACCTCAAAACTAAATAACGTGAAAATATACAAGTTTTCAAACCAAATATATTTTAATAGCCTAACCAGGCTTGTGGGTACGAAATGACTACCCTCCATTATGGAAGGCCGTGATGACGTCATTACGTTGCTTGAAAACAGCCATGGCCCATTTGCTATGTGTTTGTTTACCAAAAGATTGAAACGAAAAATTAAGTTTCTGGGAAGAACGTTTGTTGAAATTTTATATGAATTTCTTGCTAGCGTCAGGTATTTTTTTTTTAAATTCTAGTGTTAAGACACTCTGTTCTCCACTTTCTGGCGAAATCGAAATTAGGATATTGCGTGTTGAGTTGTATATAAGGGTAGAGAGAGGATAAGAGAGAACCATGTGCTTAGACACTTCATTCTTTACTGTTCACCCGATACATTTCGTGTTGAATGGCAGAACATAACGCCGCGCTTTATCTTACCAAAGCGAGATAGTAGAAAGTTTTAAAAATAATCATTCATTCCCAAGTAGGTATCGAACCCACAACCTATCTACCAAACCAGATACTTCCACTGCACCAATATGGCCTCAGTATTAAAAAATATTGTTCATTATAATAATTTACTTGAGACAATATAATAGTAATTATAACAATAAAAGGAAACCTACTTCAAAGAAAACGGACTACAAACTCAATTATTACGAATATAAAAAAGAATAATCAAAAAACACTTCACTCAGTAAATACCAATGCGGTTATTATATACATTAAAAAATACACCTAAAACGCCTGACGTGGCGCAGAGGCACAAGCGTGCGACTGCAAACGCGACAGGTTGTGGGTTCGATTCCCATTCCAGGAAATGGATTTTTTCATTTCCTGAGTTTGGTAACAAGGCAAAGCGCGGCGTTAAGTTCCGCCACTCAACACGCAATGCCTCAATTCGGCGGAAACCGGGGAACGTTGTGTCTTAGCACTAGGTTCCCTCTGCTTACCCTGCTATATGCGGGATACAGCGTGAAGCTATGTATGTATATGAAAAATATAGTCGAATTGATAACCTTATCCTTTTTTGAAGTCGGTTAAAACTCGTTTTCTACTTAATTCGATAATATTATAGGTAATTTAATTATTATATCATAAAATAAATTTACCCTGAAATAGTACAGTGAAGCCGCCCCCACTTCAACAGAAAAGCATCCTACGCATATTATGATAAAACATTTTAAGCTACAGTTGCAAGAAATGTAATTTAATAAAAAAAATTACAGTTGGGTTTGTTAACAAGGCAAAGCGCGGCGTTGAGTTCCGCCACTCAACACGCAATGGCTCAATTTGGCGGAAAGTGGGGAACAGAAATAATAATTTACAGTTCTGGAAATCGAAAGAGGTCTATAGTTACACTTAGTTTAGTGTTTGACTGTAAACATAATTCGTTTCGAATTAAATTCCCTCTATAGTGAAGACATTCCCATCTCCACTTTCTGCAGTAATTCGAGACATTACATGTTTAGGTTGCAGAGCTCATCACCGTGTTTCGTCTTACAAAACAAATTCAGAACCCACAAGCGTAATTAATATTTATAAGTACGCAATTATTACCGCCTGTCGTGGCGCAAAGGCACAAGCGTGCGACTGAAAACGCGACAGGTTGTGGGTTCGATTCCCACTCCAAACAATGTAAAATTTAGTATTTTCATTTCTATAGTTAGTTTTTTTTATAGTTGAGTTCCGCCACTCAACACGCAATGCCTTAATTTGGCAGAAAGTGAGGATGTATAAATATGTGTGTGTGTGTGTATATATATATACCTATCTTGAGTGTACCAATAGGGTTTGTTTCTAAGTTTTTTTAATATATTTCTAGCAGCAAGCTGCCGCTTGATTGAAAGTGATTGATGGGACCAGGCGTGTTACATCATATGATAATAAGTTATGAATAAAAATTGCTTTATGTACTCAAGTAATTGAGAAAATGTTGGTTCTTAAACGAAAGTGGCATAAATCACAAAATTTTTCTGCCTCTATGTGTGTCATTAAAATACCCCAGCAGTTGCCATAGCAACGTATGTGTTAATTTATTCAAAAGTGTATGATTTTCACTTTTTAGCTGAACTAATTTAAGCTTTGACGAACGTAATACCATGATACAAAATAAATATTAAAATTATATAGATACATAAAAGTATTTTAATATGATCAATAAAACGTACAGAAAGACAATAAAAATTAAAAAAAAAAAAAAAAATTAAGTACTTCAAACACGTGTCAGAAAAAACTATTGAATTGAACTATGTTACGCAGCATGGGATGCACTCGGATTAAGTCTTTTCATTCAAGCACCTTGTGGCAATCGATTCTTTATTTTTTGTCAGGCTCAAGAATAAATAAAGCGGATTATTATATTTAAAATTAAAAGAAATAGATTGAAAGATTTAATAGAATGTGTAATATTCCTTAAATAACTTAATGTTTTTTTTTTAACTTCACGCTGTATCCCGCATATAGCAGGGTAGGCAGAGGGAACCTGAGAACATAGTGTTAAGACACTCCGTTCTCTTTCAACAAATCCGTTCCCACTTTCCGCCAGATTGAGGCATTGCGTGTTGAGTGGGGGAACTCAACGCCGCGCTTTGCCTTGTTACTAAATCCAGGAAATAGGCGTAATGTATTTCTAATGCGTTATTAAACAAAATGTTGTCTTTCTGCACACTTTCTCCGTAATATAAACTTTAACTATGCCAAATTTCATACTCCTGTGTATTTGTTTCATAAATAAGGGGCTTAAAGATTCTCCTTCACGTATTATTATATAATGTCATAAATTTATAATATATAGTATATTTTTTGTAAGAACAGTGTTTAAAATATTTGAAATACTTTTTTAAAGTAATTTTAAGACAAATATAAAACCATTTTTTTTAAGAAAATAAGAGTTAGGTCTTTTTGGTAATGAGTTCTTAATATAGAGTACATTTAGTAATATACTTACTATGAAAATTTTTAAGTGACAAGCTTATAATATACCTACTTTGTAAGTAAAAATATGTATTATCTTTTTCACCCTAACCAATTCCCTGAAAGTTTTTAAGTAGGAGAAAGAACGTAATAACTGACTAGTAAGCTAAAAAAAGGCACAAGCGTGCGACTGTAAACGCGACAGGTTGTGGGTTCGATTCCCACTCCAGGAAATGGTATTTTTCATTTCCTGGATTTGGTAACAACTTGGTTCCACAACTCAGCACGCAATGCCTCAATTCGGTGAAAAGTGTGGAACGGAGTGTCTTAACACTAGGTTCCGTTTGTCCGCCCTGCTATATGCGGGATACAGTGTGAAGTTAAGTAAATAAGTATATAATATATCCGCCCCGATAAGTCAAAGCGCAGTGTAGCCCACCACATAACACGCCATGTTTCGATTTCGGGCGAAAAGTGGAAAACGAAATATATGTGAAAGCGAGAAAAAAAATACTTACAGTAAACAAAAAACAAACCCAACTAATTTAAACTACATAACATACCGTCTTATTAATAAGACGAAGTACAATACAATTATAACGTTTAGCACTTTGAGTTTCTGCATACGCTTGCAGATGACACAGCATCTCAAAGGATCTCGAGAGCGACCGAGGCGTGGAGTCGTGAGGCAATAAAATTTACTGTTAAAGCACTTCGTATAGCCGTTTATGTCAAAGAACGTGTAGCAGAGCGTGTGGATGCTAGCTTGATACTAAGTTGATACTTTAAATTGTTCTCATATTTTTAACCGATTTTAAAAATGAAGGTTTTCTGTGTTTACGGCAAAAATCTAAATCAAAATCAAAATTTTTTATTCAAATAGGCTATAACGAGCACTTTTGAATCCTCAAGTTATAAAAGATGTCAGGAGTGTCAGTCCTAACAGAAGCTAAAAAAAATCATATATTTTTAACTGATTCCAAAAACAGGAGAAGATCTTTTACTGGATGAACCAATTTTGATGAGTTTTTTTTATGTGATAGGTAGTCCAAGTTTCATTCTACTCTGTACGCATGGTTTTTGTATAAAGGGATGGGAAAATTTTCTTTCACGTATTAATATAATGATAGATAGATAGAAAAAACTTTATTGCACACTTGAAATGATACATAAAGAAAATTTAAAATAATATAACAAATGCACAAAGGCGGCCTTATCACTAAAAGTGATCTCTTGCAGGCAACCTAACTAAAGGGATCTATAGATAAAAGCGGGCACAATGCGGTGCAATAACTATAGCAGAAAACAGAAATAACTAAATAAATAAATCGATCTAAAATACTGTTAAACCTACATATATACCAATATAATGGTATACATACATACATAAATATATACATATATACATACAAACATACATGCATACATACAGCTAAAATTGATTTTTATTTTTTCATCAGGTCAATACTTTTTTTTTAAGTTTTAAAGTGTTAATAACACACTTAAGAAACAGACCACTATTGAAAGCATGGCTTAGTCGTCAGAGCGCTTGGACAGTTTCCAAGAGGCGCGGGTTCGAGTCCTGCTGCGTTTAAATTTTCATACTGCGTTTAAGTTTTGGTCACTACGTCTTGATATTTTTTCGCTATTTGGTTTTCTAGAGCTTTTTTTCAAAGTATCTAAATTAACTTATTAACTATTGCGTTCTTTTGCTATTTTATTTGTGTCAATACCATTCGTTTTCCACCTTCATCTCGAATCGAGATATTACATTTTGAGTTGCGGAACTCTACACCGTACTTTATGATACCAAAGTTATTACATAATAATATGGTAATAGCTATAGAAAAAAGTTGTACAATTATCTTTGAAAGATTTGGATGAAATCCAATGGCTAAGCTTTGGCAAGATCTAATACTTTTTAGGAAACAATTTCTATTATATGTATGTAGAACGCTTTCTTATATCAATTTTTATTTCATTTTTGTCTGCTTCACTCGTATTGCATAGTATGGTAGAGTTAGTTAGAGATGTTGGTCGCGTTTGGGGAAGTTGACTGCTTTTTTTCTTTTTATTTATTATTATTTAATACTACATACTACAAAAAACCATTCAGGTTTATCTCGAGTGCCATATTCGTCCTTATTTATTAAATTGCATTTATACAATAATTTTTTAACAATTGCTTAACATTCATATGAGTAATTTTCGATCTTATATTATATTCTAAGCTATTTATTAAGTGAGGAACTATGTATGCCCTGGTTATACAAGTAACTCGAGTAGGTGCGCGCTGGGAGCACCCGTGTGCTACTCTGTGCAGGCCGTCAAATGTGCCCACCACCCTTAACTCCGTGACTTTCTAGCTCGGGTCCACCAGCAAGGTTTACGAAAGCCTGGATTGTACCCGCAACATTGGCTAGTGTTCGAGGAGATACATCGTGAAAGTTTAGGTCCTAAGTCCTAAATAACCCGCCCGAGTCCCCAATCGAAATGGATTTCTTACATACATACATAGCTTCACGCTGTATCCCGCATATAGCAGGATAGGCAGAGGGAACCTAGTGTTAAGACACTCCGTTCCCCACTTTCCGCCGAATTGAAGCATTGCGTGCTGAGTGGCGGAACTCAACGCCGCGCTTTTGCCCTGTCGCGTTTACAGTCCCCCATTTTTCGTCAAAAATAAAGAAATTCCGTATGGAGTAACTGTCTTACGATAGATGACGTTTATGTTTATTTTTTTTTAAATTATCTTTTCAGTCTCTCATCTAGTAGTAGTTTCACGTTTTATCTCAAAGCTGGTTAGTAAGTCAACCAGTTGAAATCAGTCAATCCGTTGAAATTTTTAAACGTAATTAAGTTTACGTTTAAACTACTATTTAAAACAGAATATATAATGTGTTTACTGTATTTATAAATGTATTTCTATATTTGTACTATATGTGTATACTATTGCTATGTTGCCTGTATGAAATCACTTTTAGTGATAAGGCCGCCATTGCACATAACCTTTTTATCATGTTTTATGTGTTGTTATTATGAGTATTTGTAAAATTGTATGTTCAATAAAGTATTATTATTATTAAGAGTGAACCTAATGTCAAGAAATTCTATTCACCGTTTTCCACTCGAGATCGAGGGATTGCGTGTTAAATGGTGGAACTCAACGCCGCGTAGTTACGGATATAATTTAACTTTACCATTGTAAAAAAATCTTTTTCACTGATAATGTATAATTAGGCTCAGAAAAAGAAATAAAGTTTAAATTAGCTTCCATTCAGTAGTTGGAACAATAGAATTTATTAAGTCTCAAATTGCCACTTTCACAAATGCGGAACATTCATTAGTTTTACCACTGCGCTCTGTGATATTGAATGGAACTGTATTTTTTTATATAGAAATTGCATTTTTTTCTGAAAATAAGAAAAATAATAAGGATTTAAAGAAGAAAACCGTCTTAAAATTAAAAGCGACAAAAAATAAATTAAAAAAAAAAAAAAATTTAAAAAAAATATGTATCACATCTTAACTAGATTTAAAAGGGGCCACATCAGAAGGTAAAAACCATCAAAATTGATACACCCAGTAAAAGTTATGCGGTAAATTACATAAAAAGATACAATCGAATGAAGGACTTTCTTTTATTGAAGTCGGTCAAAATGTAAGGAAGTTTTTCTTATAAAAAGAAGCTTCTTGCTTCTTCTCACATGCATGCAGAGAGACCTTAGTGCCAAGACATTCTTTTCTTCACTTTCCGCCTGAATCAGAAACGTTGCATATTAAATGATGTAGCATTTGTCTTATACATATTTCTATTTGGTTATAATTAATATTTTTAACGCTTGTCGTGGCGCACAGAGGCACAAGCGTGCGATTGTAAACGCGACAGGTTGTGGGTTCCATTCCCACTCCAGGAAATGGTTTTTTTCATTTCCTGCGTAACAAGGTTCTTTGGTTCACCCAGTAATTTACATAAAAATAAAGAATTGAGAACTTCCTCCTTTTCTGAAATTGGTTAAAAAGAAAACATAGACTTTTAAAACTTACTCAATACAAAATGAACATAAAACTAATATTAAGCTTCTTTTAAAATGTTCAACACTAAGTAAAACTATATTTCAAAGTTGCGGACGTTAATGGAGTTTTTATTTTGAGTTAAAGTTATCTATATATATTTGATGTTCTCTTTCGATATTGGGAACTGGGATATATTGATACTGGGTTGAAATCCTATTTTTAGAAAATTTAAGCTATAGCGGTGCAGTGGATCAGCCAATAAACGTTTGTCTTTATCTAACTATAAACACGAGCGGTTGTGGGCTCGATTCCCACTTAGAATGATTATTTTTAAATAATTTTTATTTCCCCGCTCTGCTAGGACAAAGCACGGCGTTGGCTTGCGCCATCCATTTTTTTAGCTTCACGCTGTATCCCGCATATACCAGGGTAGGCAGAGGGAACCTGAGAACCTAATGTTAAGACACTCCGTTCCCCACTTAATACGCAATATCTGGAATTCGAGCGAAAAGAAGAGAATGGAGTGTCTTGTCTACCCTGTTATGCGGCATGAAGCGTGAAGCTGCTATATTGGCTTTTTATACTCGTCTACATATAAACTTTAAGTATACCAAATTTCATACTCCTTCGTACGAACAATTTTTACAAAAAAGGGTTTTATCTTACACTTATTAAGACATACGTTCGCCATTTTGCTTTTTAGTGTAGTGGCTTCTAGTATATCTTTATTATCTCAACAATATCTATGAATACAATCTAGCTACCGATTTCCTTCCTTATGCTACCGACATTCATTGGCAAATCAATATCTTTTGGATAGTATCCAGAATTCAGAGGGATATGTTTACCCGTTCGTGAGCAATGTTCTGATCATTGTTTTTGCTGAATGGAACATATGGGTGGCAAACAGGCTAGTTCAATCAAAATATACGTTATTCTTGGGTTTGATATTTATATTGTAATATTTAATATGTTTACATACAAACATAGCTTCACGCTGTATCCTATATATAGCGGGGTAGGCAGAGGGAACCTAGTGTTAAGATACTTCGTTCCCCACTTTTCACCGAATTGAGGCATTGCGTGCTGAGTGGCGGTACTCAACGCCACGCTTTGCCTTGGTAGCATACCCAGGAAAATTGCATTTCCTGGAGTGGGAATTGAATCTACAACTTGTCGCGTTTACAGTCGCACGCTTGTGCCTCTGCGCCATGCCAGGCCCCTTAAAAGATGCCCGTTACCATAGCAACGTATATGTCGCTTTATTTAAAAGTGTATGTCAAACATGTGGCATTATAAGTAGTATATATCTTAATAATTTAATGTATTTATAATATATTATAACAAAATTTTAACTATGCCAAACTTCATTTTCCTCTGTCCGTGTAATAATTGTAATCGGGTCCAAAGTTTTCCTCTTCACGTGTTAATGTCGGAAGTATTCAGAAAACCAATTTCATTTAACCTATTTGCATATAGCATCGATTAGAGAGAGAAAAAATTAAAAACAATCATAATAATAACTTTTTGCCTAAATTTCTTGACTTAAAATATCATCCTAATACTATGATAACTTAAAAAATATTAACGCCTAGCCTGAACGCCTGTCGTGGCGCAGAGGGACAAGCGTGCGACTGTAAACGCGACAGGTTGTGGGTTCGATTCCCACTCCAGGAAATGTAAAATTTAGTATTTTCATTTCTTGGGTTTGGTAACAAGGCAAATCGCGGCGTTGAGTTCCGCCACTCAACACGCAATGCCTCAATTCGGCGGAAAGTGGGGAACGGAATTGTTGAAAGAGAATGAAGTGTCTTAACACTAGGTTCTCTGGTTCCCTCTGCCTACCCTGCTATATCTGGGTTACAGCGTGAAGTTAAAAAAAAAAAGAAAAAAGAACATATTGTATTGATCTACATTAACCTTTACAGTAATATAGCTTAATAAGCACATAAGCTACAACATATTTTTTTTGTAAAAGCAGCCGCACGCTTTATAAAGCATAGCAAGATAGTCACTAGTGTCAAGTCACTCCGTTCTCCGGCTTCCTCCAGAACTAGTGATATTTTTTTCTATTTGTCTAACATGTAATATAAATCATAACTTACACTTCCACCGTATATATCAAATAATTGAAATCAAGTAATTGATTTCATTAGCGTTGTCTTATAATACAAAAGCTACCGCTCATTTCCTTCTATTGTAAATTCTAAATAATATAACATATAATAATTACAGAGAAGAATCTCAGCTTTTGATCACACGACGTCGCGTCTGATATCAAAGCTCAAAGTAACAGAATATTCTAGAAGCATCAGCGTTGTTAGGAATATTGGTAATCTCCGTATTATGAAAAAAATAAAATAATGTATACACTTTAAACGCCTGTCGTGGCGCAGAGGCACAAGCGTGCGACTGTAAACGCGGCAGGTTGTGGGTTCGATTCCCACTCCAGGAAATGTTAGTCTTTTCATTGTGTCTTAACACTAGGTTCTCAGATTCAGCGTGAAGGTCTTTACTAGTAATTTGTCATGAGTTAACATAATTTTTAACCAATTTTAAATAAGGTGGAGATTTTAATTTGTTTTTTTTTAACTGTATAACTTATTGTTTCATATTTTCATTTTCTGGGTTTGGTAACAAGGCAAAGCGCGGCGTTGAGTTCCGCCACTCAACACGCAATGCGTCAATACGGCGGAAAGTGGGGAATGGATTTGTTGAGAGAGAACGGAGTGTCTTAACACTAGGTTCTCAGGTTCCCTCCTATCCTACCTCCTAGCCTACCCTGCTATATGCGGGATACAACGTGAAGTTATAAAAAAAGAAAGAAAAAAAAATCTTTTTACTGGGTAAATTTTATTTTTTTTAATATTAGTAATGGTAATATTAAGTTGTTCACAAAAAGGTAGTCTAGGCAAACTGGTTTTTGATTTTCTGGTTTAAAATTAATATGAAAAAATATAGAAAAGTTACCAAAAGGTATTAGAAGAACCACGCGTTCGTAATGATCAGAATAATCATAATAAAAAAAAACACTCCACACGCAATGCCTCAATTCGGCGGAAAGTGGGGAACGGAATTGTTGAAAGGGAATGGAGTGTCTTAACATTAGGTTCTCTGGTTCCCTCTGCCTACCCTGCTATATGCATATATGATACAGCGTGAAGTTAAAAAAAAAAAGCACTGGCCTCTACCTACCTACCCAGTTTTGCGGGAAAAGCGTGAAACTGCTATCTTAAATATTTTTTTACGATCATATTATGTCACCAGTGTAGAAACAATGTAATCACTCAGCTTTCATGTTACAATGTATTTCAGTATTAGTAAATCATGAGGTGATTCATGCAAATGTAGAGTAGAGGTCGGTGCCGCCATGAATTTCAATTAACTTGGATTATTTGTATCCTGTGGCTTTAATTACATTGTCTGAATGAAGTTAGGGGGAAATAGAAATATTGAGACGTGGGTGTTATGTTGCTATGAGATAGTTAGGATTTTAACAAAAAAGAAAAGCGATTTCAAATAAAATGTTATTACGAATAACTCAGAAACTATTCGTAAATGGGACCATATTACAAGCACTAGCTATCATTTAAAAAAGGAATCATCGAAATGGATTCACTCAAAAAACAATTATGTGGTACATAAAAAATAGTTTCGCATTGATAATTCCTTCTTTGCAAATAGGTTCTTTTTTATATGAATTAAATTACATCCACGGGTTCACACTTGCCCGTGCCTTTTGTTTCTTTTTTTTATTTATTACTTGTTACATTTGCAGCATACTTCAATAGAATTACTTTCCAAACCGGTTAATATATATAGGACATATTTAATTTTAAGTGCGGATGAGGTTCTAAACTTTTTATGCATCTCCCGTTCTATAGCACATGGTTAGGAAATAAAACCTACCCATTGTCAAGATACATGCGTTTCGATTGGCGGAACTTAATGTCTTGATTTTTGTTACTAGAGCATGGAATTGAAATAACTAATATTATTCTTTACTATACACCTGTCGTGTCGCAGAGGCACAAACGTGCGGTAAACGCGGCAGGGGTTCAATTCCCACTCCAGGAAATGTAAAATTTAGTATTTTCATTTCTTGGGTTTGGTAACAAGGCAAAACGCGGCGATTAGTTCCGCCACTCAACACGCAATGCCTCAATTCGGCGGAAAGTAGGGAACGGAAATGTTGAAAGAGAATGAAGTGTCTTAACACTAGGTTCTCGGGTACCCTCTGCCTACCCCGCTATATGCAGGATACAGCGTGAAGTTAAAAAAAAATCTTTACTAATCCTTTATTTCGTATTACATATATTTATTGTAAATATTTATTTTGTTATAGGCGAAGGTCGGTGTAGTGCCACTGGGTCTTTTTAAACATGCAATTTGTCATAGTGTAAATTAACCCCTTTTTTACCGATCAATCCTCCTTCGTGTGTTCTCCATACAACGTGACATTGGCGAAGTGATTTGTGCTCAACTGACACGTTCGAAGCGCCATAATGAAAGATCTGACCTAACTAAAATAATAAATATTACAGTCTTTTATATATGTAGTGTACACATGACAAAAGTTTTTTTTTATTTTTTTTTTGTGTGCACCATAAGCTCAATATTATGTTGCAGTTGCATTCACAACAAAAATGAAATCTAGGAACAGTTTCCCTTTAGTCCTGTTTGCTCGCACATTTTTTTTTTTATATAAAAAAAAAATATTCAACCGTTTTTTTTATATAAAACACAATCTTAAAAAATTTAAATGTGGGGAACGGAATTGTCGAAAGAGAACGGAGTGTCTTGACACTAGATTCTCTGATTCCCTCTTCCTACCCTGCTATATGCGGGATACAGCGAGAAGCTAAAAAAAACAGTCTTAAAAATTAAAATCCCATTCTACCAGGCTATTGAAACAAAATTAACCATTCAAATACGTACCAAGAAAGGTTCTCCTAATAGCCTAAGAGCGGTAGTTCGGTACAATAATGTTCTAAGTTTGTGCGTAGCGTAGTGTAATTAATCCCTTTTATTATTAAACTAAAGTAATTACTTTAAGATAAGCGTCAGGTGTCCTTATATAACTAATTTATAAGTGTTAGACTTGATTATGAACTGATTGAGGGAGAGTGGGTTGGTTATGGATGGTGGAGATAGCCGGTTCATTTCCCGATTGTTGCAATTTCAGGCTAATTGCTATAATATTTGGAAAAAATATGATAAAATTAAGATTACTTTAGAAACCTTAGCAACGGATATGTCATTTTACATAAAAGTGAATGTCAAACCATCGTGTGTGTACCATTTATTTCATTAATTTAATCTATTTTTAAGTATCACGTCATTATCAATAACGTTTTCTGCATTTGTTCTCCATATAAACCCTAACTGTGCCAAATTTCATACTCTTCATTCCTCACAATTGTCGTAATAACACACATAATTATGAAGAACAAAAAACCCAACTGAACCAATTCTTTAAATTTAGGAAGCAAATACAAATAAAGTAACCTATAAAAGCTAGTTATGTGTTATATATTTGAAATGTGCTAATTAAGTCCTTTCATTTGACACCCCACACGGTACCCATCAATGATTTTTTTTGTTTTTATTCATGATGTAATTGCCTCTAGAGGACGCCATATTGAAGTAAAAGTGACGTCATATATCTAAGAACACTTGGAGTATCTAACGTCATCTTGGAGTATCTATAATTCTATCCAGGGATTTGGAAGATATGAAGTGATAAAGAATATTACAAACATACATGAAACGCGCGAAAAACATAACCCTCCTCTGACAGTCGGGTAAAAAGTGATCCAGAGATTCCCTTCGGTTTTTCTTTACGTAATTAATATAATGATTTGAATGTTTTGCTAAATTTCTTGGGTTTGGTAAAAAGGCAAAGCGCGGCGTTGAGTTCCGCCACTCAACACGCAGTGCCTCAATTGGGCGGAAAGTGGGGAACGGAATTGTTGAAAGAGAATGGAGTGTCTTAACACTAAGTTCTCTGGTTCTCTCCGCCTACCCTGCTATATGCAGGATACAGCGTGAAGTTAAAAAAAAAACTGTTGAGTTTCTTGCCGGCTATTTTTATGAAATTGACAATATTAAAACCTGTTTTTAAGCATGATCGGAGTAACATCAAACACCAATGACAAGGAAGGAAATTGGGACTATAGCGTGTTCTATCAATAGATAGGTTTAAACCAGTATTGACTCATCATAGTCTTCATAAGGAACCATCTGGAGACATAATTTTGTGATATATTCAGTAAAATATGCAATTTATCTCTAGTAGCTAGGTGTTATTTTTATTTTCTTTTATATTTTCAGAGTGCTGCAACATCTAAATAAGCACAGCAAAGGGCACTTAATTAATGCCCCATAATAAAAAAAAAAATTTTGGAAACCCAAACTTAAAGGTAGGAATTTAGAACAATTTGTATATTTCACGATTTTGATCAGGTTTTCGTGGTTAATTGTAACACGCTTTCTACCAACAAAGTGGCACGCATCGAATTCTGAGGGAAATCTGGGACTTTGATAGATTTACCTGATTTCCAAACAATAGTTTTCGCAAAAAAATTGGCAGGGCTCATCCCTAAGCACATATAAATACAGACTATTTCGAGTAACACCTGTCGTGGCGCAGAGGCACTAGCGTGCAACTGTAAACGCGACCGGTTGTGGGTTTGATTCCCATTCCAGGAAATGGAATTTTTCATTATCTGGGTTTAGTAACAAGGCAACGCGCGGCGTTGATTTCTGCCACTCAGTACGCAATGCCTCAATTCAGCGGAAAGTGGGGAACGGAGTGTTTTAACACTAGGCTCCCTCTGCCTACCCTGCTATGTGCGGGATACAGCGTGAAGCTATGAATGTTTGTATGTAATATTTCGAATGATCAATACTAAATTGACGTGAATAATCCAACCGAGGTGGATTAATATATTTTTGATCGATTTGTACCGACAAAGCTAAGCTTCTAATGCCAATTCTCAATTTCAATTATTGCTGCACTATTGCAATTTAATAATACCGAAATTATTATATTTTTTTTATATTTGTGTTATGAAACTGTAAATTCTGTTAGTTTTATCATAATTTTAAAGATATTTATTGGTACATACATACGTAGCTTCACGCTGTATCCCGCATATAGCAGGGTAGGCAGAGGGAACCTAGTGTTAAGACACTCCGTTCCCCAATTTCCGCCGAATTGAGGCATTGCTTGCTGAGTGGCGGTACTTAACGTCGCGCTTTGCCTTGTTACCAAACCTAGGAAATGAAAAATTTCATTTCCTAGAGTGGGAATCGAACCCACAACCTGTCGCGTTTACAGTCGCACGCCCTTTGCCGCTGCGCCACGACAGGCGTTATGATACACTATTAATAAATAATCAAAATTTTCATTATATAAAAAAAAAATCCTTCTTACTCTGGTAGGAATCAAAATCCACAACCATGATGTTTACCATCAAAATGAACCACTGTGCCATGATGGACTCATACATATACGATAGCTTCAAAATATATCTATTTTCATATCTCTGATCGGAATTGATACAAATTGAAATTACAATATTTCAATATCATGAAGTAATATATATTGACACAACGATAACTTACTGTGATATCCTGCATTCGAATAACGTTGGAACAGGAAATGAAAACTAGCTTATGTTTACAGTTATGGATAAGGCATATTTTTAACAAATAATTCTAATAATTCATGCATGCAAATAATTCTAATAATGGCTCCTGTCGTGCCACAGAGGCACAAGCGTGCGACTGTAAACGCAACAGGTTGTGGGTTCGATTCCCACTACAAGCCACTTCCGCCACTCAGGACGCAATGCCTCAATTCGGTGGAAAGTGGGGAACGGAGTGTCTTAACACTAGGTTCCCTCTGCCGACCCTGCTATATGCGGGATACAGCGTGAAGCTATGTATGTATGTTCTAATAATTCTCTATATTTTGGGAACGGGGTGTCTTAACACTAGGTTCTCAGGTTCCCCCTGCCTACCCTGCTGTATGCGAGATACAGCGTGAAGCTAAAAAACAAACAAAAATCACGTGGGTGCGATTCTCAATTATTATTTTTCTCTGTCCATTTGTATGAAAAAAAATAAGCAATGTAAATGAAACAACTTCACGTTTTTTCTAGTGTTGCTTCTAGTGTCATGACACTCTGTTCTCATTTCGGTTAAAATCAAGAAACTACGTGTTGAGTAGCAGAAAGTACTGCACTTTTTGTTATCTTTAAATATAATCGCTCCTTCGAGTGGAAATCGAAAACATTATCATCGATGTCAGATGTTGTTCCATTGGGCGACCAATATGAGGTCATTATGGTCGTATGGTAAAAGTTAAGAAATGAATGATGTAGTAGTAGATTCTGTCTGCCTAAATACATATCTCTAATCGTATAAAGTCTAAGTCCTATAATAAAAAAAACATCTTATAAAAAAGCGCTTAAAGCAACATTGTTGCTATCTTAGACGTCTAGGCAAAGTCGTTAATGCTATGAAAATGTTGTTTTTAGACCCGTCTGCAAATTTTCATCTAAATTGGATCGTCACTTGGAAGGTTCCCTTACAATATATACAAAGAAATAAATATAAATTACTGTATGACCATTATAGAGGCCATCGTAGTGCAGTGGGAAACTGAAGACCATGAACTGAGATAACTGTGACTATGAAGACGATTTTGGGTTCGATGAGGATCGATGGGAATGACTATATATAATTTATTTTTATTTTCCTATTTTAATAAGGCTAATCACAGCGTTGAGTTCCGCCACCAAACACATAATATCTTTAATTCGGGCAAAAAGAGGACAACGGAGATTTTTAACACAAGATTATCTCGATCGATCGATCAATATGGTAAAGCGTGATACTGTATGCTTTTCAGCCAAAATAATTTGATGCAGTTATCATGTGGAAGGGAAATTGATTCTCGTCGCACAATTTAACTTAAGTTGTTAAATGGTGCATCACGAATGTGATAACATTTGATATATACCTATATGAAATGATAGCAATGCATTTTTAATATTGTACGTAAATATCGTAGCGGTCATGGCGCAGTGTGTGCCTGACTGAAAAGAGGCGGAAGGTAGAGAACAGAGTGTCTTGACACTAGGTTCTTAAAACACTGAAGCTCCAACAAAGAAAAAAGTCATATATACTTTAGTACTAGTCGTGAATAACTTGATAAATTAAAATATACATTTTTTGATAAATTAAAATATTTATTTATATTAAACGACTGTCGTGGCGCAGAGGCACAAGCGTGCAACTGTAAACTCGACAGGTTGTAAGTTCGATTCCCACTCTAAGAAACGTAAAATTTAGCATTTTCATTTCTTGGGTTTGAAGAAGGCAAAGTGCGGCGTTGAGTTCCGCCACTCAACACGCAATGCCTCAATTCGGCGGAAAGTGGGGAACGGAATTGTTGACAGAGAATAGAGTGTCTTAACACTAGGTTCTCTGGTTCCCTTTGCGTACCCCGCTATATGTGGGATACAGCGTGAAATTAAAAAAATATATATTTATTAGTATACTTTTTCTCGTGAAAGTTTTATATTTAATTTCATTATCTGATTTAATCATTTATATAAAGCAATCCTCACGATTATTAATAATTTAAACACTCATATCTGCTAAATTATACTTGGATGTTCCTCTTACGTGAACAAAAAAACCTAATAACTTTCTCGTACTAAAACATACATACATATATATATATATATATATATATATATATTACTAACTATATATAATAATAATTATTATTATTATTGTTATTATATATTAGTGGGGACCAATCTAGTGGGAGGCGAGTTACCGTCCGCTAACCTTTCAATTTGAGACTGTTGAAAAGGCGGACGTCCGGTAGTCTCAATCAATAGCCCAGTACTTAGACCATCCAAACTCCATTCCATAGCCCTATTTTAGTTTTCCATATGTTCCATAGCTCCTACGCATTAACCGGTGACCATCTTTGAGCAATTACATACTCAGAGATGGATCCCGGTCAATGCGTCAGATTAAAAAATATTATTGTCTCGAAGGCGCCTCTTTGTGTTGGACCTGTGTCCCTACGCAAGCCAGAAGTTCAAAGGAACCCGGTCCTTTGGAAGGCTTGCTTCCAAAGGACCGGGTTCCTTTGAACCCGAGAAGCTGTAACGAGATACATAATAATAATAATATCCTTTATTGTACACCCATATTAATTACAAAAAAAGAGAAACATGAAACAAAAATAATTAAATTGTACAAAAGGCGACCTATCACTATAACAGTGATCTCTTCCAGGCAACCTTAAGGCATAGGAAAGGAAGGTAAAGGGGGGCTAAGGGGGTGTGAACGATACATAAAGTAGATACGATAATAGATAAAATAAATATATATTCTATATAAGTAATATATACAATAATTATTCTTCATATAAGTATTCTATAATACAAAATGAAGTTCTAAATTAAATAGGTTAGACAGATCAGCATTTCTGGCACAAATTTCATAATTTTCGCTTGAAAATATTTAAACTTGACTAATAGCCCGTCGTCGCGCAGGTGATACAAAATTGATGTTCGCCCCATCACGTTAATTAAAGGTTAACTGCCACGTAGCAATTACTTACATGTAAGTGTTCTTAGTTAGGCTTGAGTGATATTCATATTAGACTAGAGTAGGATAATTTGTGAAATTATTAACCGATTAAAAAAAATGGAGGTTCTCTATTCGACTGTAGTTTTAAAAATGAAAATACTTTAAAAGACTTTTTTTTGCATTAAGTACTTTTTTTGGTTTATAATTCAATATACTAACGCCTCCAATATATTAACGCCTGTCGTAGCGCAGAGGCACAAGCATGTGACTGTAAACGCGACAGGTTGTGGGTTCGATTCCCACTCCAGGAAATGGAATTTTTCATTTCCTAATTACATACATACATTAATGATGTTACTTTTTTTTAACTTCACGCTATATCCCGCATATAGCAGGGTAGGCAGAGGGAACCTGAGAACCTAGTGTTAAGACACTCTCTTAGACGTTCTCTTTCAACAAATCCGTTCCCCACTTTCCGCCAGGTTGAGGCATTGCGTGTTGAGTGGCAGAACTCAACGCCGCGCTTTGCCTTGTTAACAAACCCAGGAAATGAAAATACTAAACTTTTACATTTCCTGAAGTGCCCTGCTAAGTATGAAACTGTAAACTATTGTTTTTCTTAAAAATCCTGAAAAATATTGTCATTTTAGCATTTTTAAGTACCTACATAAGTATTATTTTAGTAATAATACTATTTTTGCAAAAAAGACTGATTTTCGTATTAAATCTACACTTTCATACATTAGATATACCTTACATAGATATTATATTAAGTACATATTTTTGAAGTACTAAATATATATAATCCTAGATTATTTTTAACACGCTTTTAGTAACGCCACCTGTATCTGTATCAATCAATCAATTTATCAATGAAAGAAAATCTTAAAATTATGCTATATCAATCTTTTTGTCACTGGATCTTATGGCTTATTTATATTATTTTGTATACTTACCAGGACTACTGTGGTGATTTCTGAGTTTCTTTTTTATAGTTTATTTTTAAGGTAGAAACAGAATCTTTCTACTTGTGAGATATGATTCATTTCTTCATATATCGCTGAAATAAAAAGACCAGATACTTGACATCATGCTTTGGATATTTTTGGAAATAAAGTTGGAGAGAACGTGGCTTCAAACACTACGCTCCCTATATACTTCTTTCACTTCGACAATAGTAATTAACCTCTTCAAACAAACACACAAGTTAGTTATTTACTTCTTATATCTATGTATAAAATACTAATAACTGAAACTCAACGAAGTGACGAAACTATTGGCCAAGGAAAATTGAAATTTAGTATGTAGGCTCCTTGGGACTCCTTAAGGAACCTACATGCCAAAGGGTAGCACTAAGGGAAGATTTCTCGAAATTTCTACGAAAACGACAAAAAAATAGATTTTAAGTTTTATAATCCTCGCAAACGTATTCGCGGGATGTGCTAGTTAATTATATCGCCTTACATAGGTTGAATTTGAAGCCAATATCAATACAGTAGACTACTTGGCCAAGCTTATGTTACAGAGGTGATAAATCAGTGGGAGCAGGTAAAGTTTCAAACTAAGTGACGCTTTGACCTGTTTAAAATATATCGATACGATATAGGAATGAGCGTAAAGAGATAATTTAAAATTTAGTGTTTTGTTTTTAATCGAATAAGAACATATTTTTGTTAAATCCATCGAATAATGTAAAAAATTATAGTAAGCTTTAGTAGTATTTTTCTTCTAGTCGTCATACGAATGTTAAATTATTAAAATAGAGGTAACAGTGGCGCAGTAAGGCGTTGTCTGTCTGTAAATACTAGGGGTTGTGGGTTCGATGCCCACTTGCAAATGTTAAAATTTAAAATATTTTCATTTATCTGTTAAAACAAATTGCGGCGTTCAGTTCCGTCACTTAACACGCAATATCTCAAATTCAGGTAGATATAGACTAACAGAGTGTATTGTCACTATGTTCACTACCTACTATGGGGCTACGTTTTTGTAAGTTTCATTACGATAACGTGTAAACGGCCTCCGATCCGCTATAGAGGCGCGATATCCTTTGAATTATGACTCACTCGCATTACACTTGGACCGTTGCCATAGCATATTGATTGCCACTACGGGAATTTTCAAACATGAAATATCGACTCAGATAAGAAAAATATAGCTACAAATGCTATTTTAACATGTAAATTGAATAGATGTTAATTGTCGTTTGCGAGGCTTTTTCACCGATTTCTATAAAAAGGAGGGTCTCAATTCCACAATTTTTTGTTTTTTTGTTATCACATAAATTTTTACCGGGTGATTTCATTGATTATAAAACCTAAAATCTCGCTTTTTCCTGGTTCTAGAAATTTTCTTGTAGTGCTCCCCTATACCCATCAAAGACAAGACCTTATTTAAAAAGATGAAACACATAATTTAGGGTTTCTTGGAAAGTGCTGAGGAGTGCACTAAGAAAGGATTTCCCAAAATTCCTACAGAAACGAGTAAGAACGATTTTACTTTTTATAATCTAAGATATATTTCATGAAGTAAGAATCAAACCCGTAACCAGCTTGTGTGTGTGTGTATCATCAAAATTGTTTTATCAAATTCACTCAGTAAAAAGTTATACAGTGACACACATAAAAAAAAACAATTTAGTTGACAATCTTCTTTTTTTAAATCGGTTATAAGAAATAATTAAAGTCCCCGTTTTATAATAGAGTATGAAAATGTGTGTACATGTTCCCATTCAACGTTCTACGTGGTATGTAATTTGAAACACAAATTATATAGTCTGGTGGACTTTAACCTTAGCTAGTTATTTTGTTTAGCTACGTGTATGCCACTTTATACAAAAGTGTATGTCAAATATAAGTGTGTGTAATGTTTAACTTATTAAAATATATTAAAAAATACACTCGAATTGAAAACTTTTTCCTTTTTTTTTGAAATCTAAGGCAAAGATAGGCCTAGTAGATATAGAACCCATTTCCATCGCATCATACTCTACCACTGCACCATTAACCCCTCGTACAATATTAATTGCTTAAACAAAGTTATTCTAAGTAACTTTCTCAACAAACAACAATCAACTTGATCTTTTTAAAGAGAAACGCGTAGAGTAAATTCTGCGTAACGATGAGATTTAACTTTATACGATCCATATCTTGATAACTTTTTATTTCGTCATGAAATTCCATTTCTTTTATTTTTTGTGTTGAATATACTGTATTTTGAAGCTTTCGTGGCACAGGGGCATAGTTGAACTTAACACTGCGCTTTGTCTTACCAAAGCGGGGAAATAAAAATAATTTTATTATAATCATTCCCCCCGGTATTGCGTGTTGAGTTGACCAAGCCCAGAAAATGAAAATACTTCATTTTCTGGAGTGGGAATCAAACCCGCAACCTGTCGCGTTTACAGTCGCACGCTTGTGCCTCTGCGCCACGGTAGGCGTTAACTTAACACGAAATGCCTCAATCTGGCGGAAAGTGGAGAACAGAATTGTTGAAAGAGAACGGAGTGTCTTAATATTAAGTTCTCAGGTTCGCTCTGCCTACCCTGCTATATGCGGGATACAGAGTGAAGATAAAAAAAAATCCCCTGATAACGATCGAACCCATAAGCAATCGTGCTTACAGTCAGTTGCTACACTAAACATGTAATTAATTTCAAATGAGAGTGTAGTATTTTGGCACTATTTTCTTTTCGTCAGAGAAATGCAGGCAAAACTGAGAAGCTTAAGAATAGAACAATAGTACATATAATTAAGATTTGAAGAAAAAAATAAAACCGATTTCAAATATAATAAAATGCACTGATAAGTAAAATTATTACGAATAACTCAAAAACTAGTCGTCAGATCTTAAGTAAATTTAAATAGAACTAGATCAGAAGCACTAGCTATCATATATACAAAATGTCTCAAAATTGGTTCACACATTTGAAAGCGATAACACACATCGGAACATACAGTCGAATTGACATTCTCCTCTTTGAAGTCAGTAAAAATTCAAAATAAATAGAACCAAATATGCAATATATCATAAAACATTCCTCACCAAAAGTGGAAGGGTTAAATTTTACGCTAAACGACTCGAAGCATTACGACTGTGTGAGATCATTACAAAGACGAAACCTTATTTCCTAGCCATTAGGAAAGGGGTATTAGAATTAAAATTTTAATAAGAAAAAAAAACCGCCTTCAAATAAAATGCACTGTGAAATGGGACTACATAAGAAAAAGGAAACATCAAAATTTATTCAACCAATAAGCAGCTATGCGGTAACACACTTAAAAATAATCGAATTGAGTACCTCCGTCGCTTTTGAAAAATACAATCGAAGATAAATAAAAACACCAAACATGGAAGGAATGAATTTTACGCTAAATGATTCTAAGCGTTACGACTGTGTGAGATTACATTACAAAGACGAATATTTGTTTCCTAGCATTAGGAAGAAGGTATTGTAATATTAAAATATCATACACATACATACATAGCTTCACGCTGTGTCCCGCATATAGCAGGGTAGGCAGAGGGAACCTAGTGTTAAGACACTCCGTTCCCCACTTCCCGCCGAATTAAGGCATTGCGTGCTGAGTGGCGGGACTCAACGCCGCGCTTTGCCTTGTTATCAAACCCAGGATATGAAAAAATCCATTTCCTGGATTTATTTTTACATTATTTAAAATATCATAATTTATAATAAACCCTTATACACTTAGCGTATGTTATGATTTTAAAATTAATTAGTTGTTACATTGAAGCTAAATTCTTTAACGTATTTAATAAAAACATCCTCTAATTTCGACTGTACTTTTAATGTTTTACTTGGAGAGAAAACCGAAAAATCATATAAAAATCACTAAATAACGTATTACGAATAACTCAAAAACTGCTCGTCAGATCTTAACTAAATTTAAAAAAAATGGGTGATCCATTTTGACAGTAAAACGTTACGTAATAACACATAAAAAATACCATCCAAAGTTCAAAACTTACAGATATAAGACGATATATCCATTGAAATGAATCAATACTCAATCCAGACAAATTTGAAATTTTGAGCCAATATCGAATTCTAAGTGATTGAAAGGGTATTTATATTGGTTACGTTCTTTTCAATAGAATTCATTATTTAATTCCTAATATAGCGATCTTTGACCCTTATAACACAAAAGGATAAACTTTGTAGGCATTATAGTAATAGATAAAATATCTTCACCGTTTATCCCCTTAGCAGGGTAGTCAGAGTGAAACAGAGGGCCTAGTGCTAAGACACTCCTTTCTCTTTTAACATTTCCGTTACCCACTTTCTGCTGAATTGAGGCTTGCGTGCCGAGTAGCGGAACACAACGCCGTGCTTTGCCGTAATATTTGTTACTAGAGCAGGGAAATGAAAATATTATTTAATTTAATTTCATTTTTTGGATTGGTAATAGAACCCACAACCTGTCGCGTTTACACTTGCACGCTTGTGCCTCTGCGCCACAATAGGTGCAAGGCAAGGTAAGGCAAATAGGTGTGGCTTTCAATTCCACTTCTTAACACTAGATCACTACAATTCGGACAGAAGTGAAAGAGTCTTGACAGTAAGTTCTTTAACCTACCCAGTATTGATTATGTTAAAATTATTTCTGTTTCCCCCAGACCGGAATATCTTTTAAATAGATAAAAAAGTGAGAATGGAGTGTCTTACCACTAGGTTCCCTCTGCCTACCCTGCTATATGCGGGATACAGCGTGAAGCTATATATGTATGTATGTACAAAATATTTTTTTTTTATTAAACTCCTACTATATAGGTCAATTTAATTGTTTTACAGTTAAATGAACACAAATACTTTAAATAAATATTTATCGATACCTCTAAATATACTCTTTTGGGAAATATAATAATTGCATACAAATTTTGTTTATCTGTTACATTAATAAATGAAATATACAAATATTTACTTTACACGTAACAGTACTTTATACTAGGGGTGAACAACATTTTTAACCGATTTTAAAAAAGGAGGTTCTCAATTTGACTGTAGTTTTTATGTACATTCATACCCACATAGCTTCACGCTGTATCCCGCATATAGCAGGGTAGGCAGAGGGAACTTACTGTTAAGACACTCCGTTCCCCAGTTTCCGTCGAATTGAGGTATTGCGTGCTGAGTGGCGGAATTGAACGCCGGGCTTTGTTATGAAACCCAGGAAATGAAAAATTCCATTTCCTGCAGTGGGAATCGAACCCACAACCTGTCGCGCTTACAGTCGCACGCTTGTGCCTCTGTGCCACGACAGGCGTTTTATATATGTTACCTCATAGCTTTTTAAGCGAACCTATTCTGATGATTCTCTTTTCAAATAATAGCTAGCAGTGTCGACGGCTAAATTTAAAAATTTAGGTAAGGTAATCCGGTAGATTTAGGTAAGCCGGTACACTTAGGGAAGCCGGCATATTTAGGAAAGCTGGTACACAGACGTAAGCCGGTATATATCTATGACGCATGCTAAGTTTTTTAGCAATCTCACTCTCAAATTTTGCTGGCGACATTTTTTAGTTCTTATACCTTTCTTGAGCTACTTTTTTGCAATTTCCCTCCCACACTTTCCTAAAAACCTTTTTTTTCATACTTAGCAAATTCAAATTTAGTTAACATCTGACAAGCAGTTTTTGAGTTATTCGTAATGGTTATAGTTCTTAAATATATTAATATTTAAGAAGTTCTTAAATATATAAATACTTAAAGAAAGTTTATATTGCTTTATTTAAAATATCATATAATACTTTTTTGGAAAAGGTTTTCTTTAAATAAATAACATCTCAGAAACACATCTTGGGAATAACGCTTGGCTATCTCAAACATTAAAATATTTGTACTATTTTTACATTAAAAAATATATAGATCTTAAGACAGGTTTCAGTTTATTTTGAGTTAAAAGATATATATTGAAATATAAAGAAGCATATTTGATATTTTTAAAGGTATTTATCACATATATATAGCACGAAAAATATTTTTAGAAAACGTATTAAAATTTGAACGCAACAAGACTCGAACCCGCGCCTCTTGGAAGCCGTCCATGCGTTCTGAGCCCTAAATAGAAGCGGTCAAAGCACTTGGACGTTTTCCAAGAGGCGCGGGTTCAAGTCCAGCTTCAAAAAATGTTTTTCATAACTAAAGAAACTATTATGGCACAGTGGAGTGTCAGACTGCAAAAGTAATTGGTTGAAGGTTCGATTCCCACTTGGTCGAATGAATATATTTAAGTTATTTTCATTTGCCAGTTCTGGTTGACAAAGCACGGGGTTGAGTTCCACCATACAATATGTAATTTTACTAATATGGGCGCGAAGTGAAGAACGGAGTGTCTCGTCACTAGGTCACTAGGTCACTAAATTTGCTAAAAACATGTTATTTATATACAACACTATTATTAATGTTTAAAATAAGCACCTCATAAAAAATATAACAAAAGAAAAATAAACTGAAGTCGTCATTGTTTTTATTTTATTCAAACAAAATGAGTATTATCCTGATTATTTTATATTGAAATGATAATCGGAGATCGCGGGTTTGATTATCGTTGAGGCAACATTTTGAATGGAAAGTTTATTGGAGTGTTAAGGAATATTTACTGTCTACTGAGCACTTAGAGAACATCATGCTCATAGTTTATACTGAACTAGTATCTGCTTACATGCATACATAGCTTCACGCTGTATCCCGCATATAGTAGGGTAGACCTCTGCCTAAACACGACAGGTTTTGGGTTCGATTTCCACTCCAGGAAATGGATTTTTTGATTTCCTGGGTTTGGTAACAAGGCAAACCGCGGCGTTGAGTTCCGCCACTCAGTACGCGATGCCTCAATTTGGCGGAAAGTGGGGAACGGAGTGTCGTAACACTAGGTTCCCTCTGCCTACCCTGCTATATGCGGGATACAGCGTGAAGCTAAGTAAGTAAATGTAAACTATGCACTTTCGATTTATCAACATATTCACACTTTGTACAGATAATATAAATATTAGAGAAATGTAAATAATTTATATTGATTATATTTTTAATTATACTCCCCCGAATAAGATTCGAACCCAGAACCATCGCGTTCACAACAATAATTGCACGACTACTGCAATATTCGTTAAAATAAAAAACTGGGACTAAAAATCTTGCGAGCACAATGTGTGATGCGTTAGTTTGTGGAGTGACACATCCGGTTATTATGTAGCCATAGTAACTCGCTTTGCGTCCTTTTTTCTATGAAACTGCATATTTTTGCTGTTTTTATATATTTTTTACAAATGAAAAGGAAGTGTTAAATGAAAATGTGTTTAGACTTTTTATGTTTTTAAAAAAGAATATATCTTTTACCGATTTAAAAAACGAGGAGGTATTTATACTGCATTTTTTTCTATGCGTGTCACCGCGTATCTTTTGTCTGGATAGACTTTAATGATATTTTTTTTATATAAAATTAGTGCTAATGCCCCATTTAAATTTAGTTAAAACTTGACAATTTGTTTTTGAGGTTTTCGTAACAATAATACTTTTTGTGCATTTTATTTGTGATCGGTTTTTTTTTCTGGGAAGGATAAACCAAATAAGCGTTCGGGTCGCCTCATGTGATGATAAGTGATCACCGCCGCCCACGACCCCGTGTCACTCCCCGTGTCACCCCGTGACACAGAGGAGCCACAGATAGGTTGCTGGCCTTTAAGGTAGAAACAGACGCGCTTTTATCGACCTAGAAACGCTAACACAGTTAAGCCGTTAACCGTTAGGAAGAATTTTCCCACAAAACTTTCCTCGGATATTTCCAAGGCAAAGCGCGGCGTTGAGTTCCGCCACTCAACACGCAATATCTCATTTCGGCGGAAAGTGGGGAACGGAATTGTTGAAAGAGAATTGAGTGTCTTAACACTAGGTTCTCTGGTTTCTCTGCCTACCCTGCTATATGCGGGTTACAGCGTTAAGTTAAAAAAAAAAACTTTTGTCGGTTGTTTTTTTGTTAAAATTTTAATATATACGCCTGTCGTGGTGAGAGGCACAAGCGTGCAACTGTAAACGCGACAGGTTGTGGATTCGATTCCCACTCCAGGAAATGGAATTTACCATTTTCTGGGTTTGGTAACGAGTTCCGCCATTCAGCACGCATTGCCTCAATTCGGTGGAAAGTGGGGAACGGAGAGTCTTAACACTAGGTTCCCTCTGCCTACCCTGCTATATGCGGGATACAGCGTGAAGCTATGTATGTATGTGTATATTCTCCCAAAGTTCTCCCAAAAAATGCTCTTTCTATGCAATATACATTTTCCCCTGTTTACCCTATAACGAGATGCGGTAAGATAAACGTAAATACGTCAACATAAGGCTATCACGTGACAGGAAAACGTATTGAAACGTGAAACAAGTTATTTATAGTCTATATGCTATTAAATAACGCCTACTATTTTATCATAGCACGACCTCAATGTTACTAAAAAAAGAAAAAATAATCAGTCTCGTGAACTTCGAATGTTATTGACAATATTCATAGCTGCTATTTAGAGATGGTCTAAAAATATATATTTATTTTTTATTTTATTTAAGTTATGTTTTCGCAGTTTTACGCTTTTTGAAATAATAGGAAATAAAGGATAATTGGAAATAAATGAAAAAAATAAATCATAGACAATTAACTATCTTATATCGTTATAGACTGTATACGTATGTATTATGTAATTACCATTTATGTAAGTTAATTATTTTCTGCTATTTATTTTTATATAAATATGTATGTATGGTTATATATTTAGATATATTTATTTATGTAAGCTTATATGTAATATTTATCATGCACATCTTTAAGTAAGTTTAGTATAGTAAATATAACATTTAAGACACGTACATCAACCTATATTCTTGAGTACTCGGATCTTTGTCATAGTAGGCCGCCTTACGCCAATATTGTACTCAAATTATAATGTATTTATATCAAATAATGTTGGTGTAATAAAGTATTAAGTAATAAATAATAATTATTATTATTTTATTTTGCTTATTTAGTTTTACAGATTTATGCTTTTCGTATAGTAGGGTTGGTAGAGAGAATATAATACTAAGACACTCTGTTCTTTTATTTCTGCCCGAATTCGAGACATTGCGTGTTTTACCAAATTGTTTCACCAGAGCGGGTAAATGAAAATAATATAAATATAATCATTTCCCCGAGTGGGAATCGAACTCACAGTCAATCACGATTACAGCCAAGCGTCTTCATTTTTTCCATAGTTTTTATTATATGATAAGTAAAGCAGCTTCATGCTTTATCCCGCGTAGCAGGTAGAGAAAACCTAATGTCATGGCAATCTATTTTCCAGCTTCCGCCAAAATTAAGACAGTAGGTTATTGAGTGACGGAACTCAACGCCGCGATTGTATGTTAAATATATTATGTAGAAATATTCGAAAAAAAACTTAAGCAAAAACTAATAATGTTAGTCGGTAAGCGCCGTAAAGCTTCACGCGTCAAAAATTTCCAAGCTAATTTTCCATACTGTTAATGTTAAAGCTGAAACTTAGCTCATACAAATTCATTTTGCTACCTTCCGGTCCCGACTATTAAAAGTTTTCTTTATATGTCGAAACTTCGCGGTTAATACTGGACTTTTTATATACACAGATATATGGTACACGTTTTATTAAATCCGCCGCGTGTGTGGAATATTAAGAGCCTATGTATAGTGTATAGTTATGTTTGAGTTAAATCTAACTAAGGAAATGGAATTTTTCATTTTCTGGGCTTGGTAACAAGGCAAAGCGCGGCGTTGAGTTCCGCCACTCAGCATGCAATGCCTCAATTCGGCGGAAAGTGGGGAACGGAGTGTCTTAACACTAGGTTCCCTCTGCCTACCCTACTATATGCGAGATACAGCGTGAATAATTATTTAAATTACCTAAACCTATTTTAAAGTCGGTTAAGCTAACCGCTTAGAAATTTCTAGCTTTATCGCGAATTTCAATTGTGCAGATGAAAATATTTACATGAAAGCTCCTACAGCGGCTACCGTTTGGCAGGTTTCCTAACGATGTAAGCCGAATGTGAAGATACTTACATATCGTACTCATTCTCTCAAAATACTACAAAGCTTATGCTTAAGAAATCTAGAATAGAAGATTTCTTAAGCATAAGCTTTGTAGAATAAAGTCTAAAACTTTAAATAAAATGTGATGTTATTGTTATTATATTGTTAGTATGTATGTATATATTTTTATATATATATTATATAGGAGGAGTTTTCGAGTTATTCGTAATAATTATACTTTCTAGTACTCTTTATTTGAATTAAGTTTTCTATTAAAATCTTTTTTTTACTAAAATCTTAATTATTGTTTTAAAAACTCAGGTTCTCAATTCAATTGTATTTTTTGTGTTTTGGTAACTTTTAAATATGTGAACCAAGTTTTGGTGAATTTGTTTTTATGATAAATATGGTTCAAATACTGTCGTGGCGCAGAGGCACAAGCGTGCGACTGTAAACGCGACAGGTTGTGGATTGGATTCCCACTCCAGGAAATGTAAGATTTGGTATTTTCATTTCTTGGGTTTGGTAACAAAGTGAACCGCGGCGTTGAGTTCGGCCACTCAACATGCAATGCCTCAATTCAGCGGAAAGTGGGGAACGGAATTGTTGATAGAGAATGGAGTGTCTTAACACTAGGTTCTCTGGTTCCCTCTGCCTACCCTGCTATATGCGGGATAAAGTGTGAAGTTAAAAAAAAATATGGTAATATCTGACGAGTAGTTTTAGAGTTATTCGTAATATTTTTACTTTTTAGTTGCATTTTATTTAAGTCGGTTTTTTTTTTGATTAAAATTTTAATCATTACTAGCCTTATGTCGCATTTACTTTATTATGAGCAAATATTTTGCCCAGTTTCTGAACTGTATGCCCAAAGGCATTGCAAATTAGTTAAAACGTTTATTATGGTATAATGTGATGCATAAAATATAAATTAACTTGATAAATGTTTAGCTTTTGCTAGTAATATTATCACTAGGTTGTGGGTTCGATTCCCACTCCAGAAAATGGCAAGCAATGTCTCAATTCGGTGGAATGTGGGGAATGGAGTGTCTTAACACTAGGTTCCCTTACCTTGCTATATGCAGGATACAGCGTGAAGCTATGTATGTCTGTATGTTATATTATAGCCAAATTTTAAAATTCTTCTTATAAATAAGACCATAGTGGCGTCATAGTGTGTGACTATAAACGCGATTCGTTGTGGGTTCGATTCCCACTCAAGAGAATGATTATATTTAAATAATTTTCACTTCCCCACTTTAGTAAGACAGAGTGCTGCGTTGAGTTCCACCAGCTAGCACGTAATGTCGAATTCCGGCAGAAAATGAATAACGGATTGTCTTGCCATAAAGTTCTCTCTGGTTACCCTGTTATTGGGGATAAAGCATGAAGTTGCTTGCTTGTATATTTAAACTAGTGTCCCCATTTAATGCGTTAATAACGCATTGCGTAGTGACGTATATGTCACTTTATATAAACATGGATATCAAATCATGGTAGTGCGTGTAATATTTATTTTAATTATTTTATGTATTTTTATACGTAATTTTCGTAAAAAGGGATCCAAAATTTCCTTCACGCATTTATATATCTTGGCTTCACGCTGTATAACGCACGTGAGAACGGAGCGCCAAACGCTACGGTCCCTGCATATCTCTTTCGCCTCGACTGCAGTCATTAACAATTAACAGTTAAACTGTCTGTCGTGGCGCAGAGGCACAAGTGTGCGACTGTAAACGCGACAGGTTGTGGGTTCGGTTCCCACTCCAGGAAATGTAAAATTTAGTATTTTCATTTCTTGGGTTTGGTAACAAGGCAAAGCGCGGCGTTGAGTTCCGCCAGTCAACACCCAATGCCTCAATTCGGCGGAAAGTGGGGAACGGAATTGTTGAAAGAGAACGGAGTGTCTTAACACTAGGTTCTCTGGTTCCCTCTGCCTACCCTGCTAGATGCGGGTTACAGAGTGAAGTTAAAAAAAAAACCAGTTAATATAATATTTGATACAATATATTCATACTTTTTAGGACATTTTCTAGGATTTGTTTAAAAGCTTCTAGTATACTATAGTAGCTTCTCTTGTTATATGAGTATGAACCAGGTGCAGACGAAACTAAAGGAATTTATAGCTTAGTAATGTAATGTTAGTACAGCTTTCACAACTTAAAGCTCTTAGCATTAAGATTTCAGATGTTTCATTCTTAATCATTTTAATTTATTTAACTGAATATTTACAAGGCAAAGCGCGGCGTTGAGTTCCGCTACTCAGTTCGCAATACCTCAACTCGTCGAAAGTGGGGAATGGAGTGTCTTAATACCAGTTTCTCTTTATCCATCCCACTATGTACAATGTAGGGTTAAGAAAAAGAAGGAAGGAAGGTTTGTTTGGTGGTAGGAGGTTCGTCCTCCGTCTGGCTCGCGACCACTATCATGTCAAAGACGAACCGCCAAATATCTTATGATGTGTTCCGGTTCGATGGCATGTAAGCCAGGTTTTCCCCTTTCCCACCCATTCTTTCCCCAAAATGTGGTGGTTCCGATAGCGGACTACTACATTATCCTCCCTTTCCATCTGTATCCTCTAGGTTGGCAACGCATCTAGTACATCTCTTGTGTTGTAGATGTTCATGGGCGAAGGTAACCACTTACCATCAGGCGGTCCTTCTGCTCGTTTGCCATCCGGTATCCATAAAAAAAAAAAAAGAAAAAAAATTACAATATTACAGCAATAATTAAAAAAAAATGTTAGCTAAAATTCTCATTTAATCGCCTTTGTAACCAAAAATACTTGTTAAGTTTAAATTAATTTCGCCATCGTTCGAACCTTTTGGCTTTGTCGTCGGCTTGCGGTCGCGATCTTTAGATTCGCTCTTAATCTTGTTTTTGTGATGCGGTTTCAAATTGACCTAAAATTATGCTTATAATTTAAATTTAGACGTTATTGTGGCATAATTGAAATAGCGCACGCTATGGTTTCGGACCGAACCCGGCAAGGCTATAAAATATCTGCTAGTTTGCCATCACGGCAAACGACATGACGCTCTGATGCCATTCTTCCTCTTTTCCTCTCTTGACACTCACGACTTCTTGGGATATTATTTTTGTCGGACTATAAGATACTTAACACGTTTGCTGTTCATATAAACGCATTGTGATTTCATTATTGATATCAATTATTTATTCAATATAATTGAGTCGGTGAGTGCAGAAACAACGTAAGTCACAAAAAATGCAAAAATTCTTAATCGATTTAAACTAGCTTAGAAAGGCAAGATGCGTGTTGAGTAGAGAAACCACCAAAATTTAAAAATCCGTAAGTCCGGACTTACGTTGTTTCTGCACTCACCGATTTAAATGCTTCTCGTCCTTTTCCCGCATATAAGGTAGTCGGAGTGAATCAAGACACTACGCTCGTAGCTCGAATTCGGGAGAGTACGTATCAAATTGCGTAACACAACGCCGCGTTTTGTCTTATCAGAGTGGTGAAATGAAAATAATTTCAATATAATCATTCCCCTGAATTGGAATCGAACCCACAACTAATTGCATTTACTATGAGATACTCCTATGTCTATACAATACAATATGCAACATAATAGGAACTAATACTAAAAATGGCCTCATCTGTACGTAAATTACACATTAGCTGGTTGCCGGACGCACCTGGGCGCTGAAAAACTCAATTAGGTATTTGCTTTGCATCTAGAACACGTTTTACTGAAATTATCAGATTTTATGCTGCTATTAAAGCAATAGCAGTCTTTATAAACAGATATCTTCTACGTATTATTCTGAAGTATATGAATAATGTATACTATACTAGGCCTATCGTGATGCAGACGTCCACGCGTACAACTGCTAGCTAGCTCGGCAGGTTGTGGATACGATTCTCACTGCAGGAAATGAAAGCATTAAATATTTAACATAATTAATATTGAATATTTTCATTTCCTTACTCTAGGAGCAAGGCAAAACGCGGAGTTGAGTTTCACAACACTCAGCATGCAATGACTCAATTCGACAGAAAGCGGGGAACGGGAATCTCTTTTTCTGGTTACCCTGCCTGCCTGAATCTGAAGTATGTAATGGATCTTTCCAATATTTGTGAGGATTTGAAAACAAACTATTAAGGCAAAAGTTTAATGCATTCAAAATGTGGTGCTGGGGATGGATGCTGAGGATACTTTGGCGGTCCAAAGTAAAAAACCAAAACCAAACGCACAAATGCATCAATCTTCTCACAGTTGAAATAAAAGAGCGTCATTCGACAATATGCTATTTGCGTGTTATTGTCATGTTTTATTTATCAAGAGAATTTTTTTCTACGTTTAATCCTGACAATAATGAACATAAAAAAAAATAATTATCTAATTCGCTGCAGTCAATCAAAAGTTACGCGCGTACATACATTTCAATAAATGATTTCTATTCACATGTATATTATATGTCTATATATTTTTATTACACACATAATTATTTTAAATTTTCGGATAAATACTAGAAAAGCTAAAGTTTTATTACTTTTGCGGTTCAAATTTATAGATTTTGACATGACGCGTGACACTTCCCTTTTAAATGGCCGATATATGTAACGCTCGACGGTTTTTATTGACACTGCAGTTTAGAAATCTCTATCTGCATTGTAGTTATTTTTTTAATAATAAAAAAATGTACTATGACGCAGTGGAAAAAATCTTTGTGACTAAGAGAAGAAACTGCTTAGCAATCCATGGAGTCACCGTGCGGGTGCCGGGTCCATCGCGTTGCAGTTAGAGTTTGGAGAGTGCCTGGGACTTGCAACCCAAGTGTAGGTTTAGGAAGCCCCTTTAAAATGCGCATTAACATTCACCTCCACTGTCCGAGCTCCTCTCCCTACCTGACCATATTTTAAAAGATTTATTAGAGATGAAAAAAAAGCAACTTCAAGCTTTATCTCTTAAAGCAGAGTAGTCAAAGAGAACCTAGTGTTTAAACACTTCGCTCGCCGCTCCTCCCGAATTCGATACATTGCGTGCTAATCGGCGGAACTTATTTAATTAAGGAAATAGGAACTAAAGTCTTCAATTCCCTCTTGCAGTAAGAAAAAGCCAGGCATTTAGTTCTGCCACTTAAAATATCTTGATTTCAAGCCGACAGTGGAGAACAGAGAGTCTTGACATTAGGTCCTCTCTGGTTACTTTATATTCTTTATTGCACTTAAGCAACATAAAAGAAAGACAAACATAAAGTTTAGTACACAAAGGTGGATTTATCTAAGTATCTGTGCAATGACCAGAAGTAAAAGAGAGATAGAGAAAAAAAAAACAAAACTACTAATAAATATATATATATATATATATATATATATATATATATATATATA
>JAKGSA010000695.1:445391-488585 GCA_033558755.1 Philaethria dido | reverse complement strand
TATATATATATATATATATATATATATATATATATAAGTACATACTAAACTTTACTATATAAGCAGATTTTAGATAATGTACAAAAATTTGAACGCAGCGGGACTTGAACCCCCGATTTTTTTAATACATTTTTTTTATACGAAAAATATATTAATTTTTCGTTTCCTAAGTGTGTGATTAACACTTTAAAACTTCAAAAATAAATAGCTTTTTCAATGTTCCACTAGAAATATAAAAATTTTAAAAAATGTGTACTAATAATATCATAAAAAATTATATTAATTTTTATAAGCTTTTTACTATGTTGATACAGTTATGTCGTAAAATTTTAATACTTGCTACTTGCGGTGTTATTTTTTAATTTCAGCTTATATTTTTAAGTACCGTTTTGAGATCCTCTTTTTTCAGGCTTAAAGCTCCTTTATTTAATGAGCAAATCCATAAATTCATCTTAAAACATAATCATTAAAATTTTTACATAATATTAAAAAAAAATCTTTTTATTTGTATCTATTCTACTTTATAATTTCATAGTTATAAATCTGAATCTCCTTGTATTGTTAACTTAGACATATATGTACTGGATAAACATCTATGACCTACCTTTTTTTAGCAGTTAAACGTCTTTTAACTCATAGTAGTGTAGCAAGAATTTCAAGAAATTTCGTTTTCCAGTTTCCGTCTAGTATCTATACTTTGCATGTTCAGCTGTGCTTTGCCTTACAAAAATAAATTATGCCCCCGAAGAACTCTAACCAATTATGTTCACAGTCAAAGGCTATGCCACTGCGCTATGAAATTGATAAACTTGCCATGACGTTTTTTTTTTTTAACTTCACGCTGTATCCCGCATATATCGGGGTAGGCAGAGGGAACCAGAGAACCTAGTGTTAAGACACTCCCTTCTTTCAACATTTCCGTTCCCCACTTTCCGCCAATTGAGGCATTGCGTGTTGAGTGGCGGAACTCAACGCCGCGCTTTGCCTTGTTACCAAACCCAAGAAATGAAAATACTAAATTTTACATTTCCAGGAGTGGGAATCGAACCCACAAGCTGTTGCGTTTACAGTCGCACGCTTGTGCCTCTGCGCCACGACAGGCGTTTTTACCTGTTTCTACAACAAGTCTTCTATTCTACTGTAAAGAATAACAAAATTTTGCCTAAATTTTAGAAACAGTGTAATGTAAAACCCCAGTGCAAATAGTAATATAATAAAGAAAACTACCACCGCAAGGGAGTACAGACGTCCGCGCCGAAATTAATGTAATTTACATACATACTGAAGTAACCGGGAGGTAACTGGGGAGGAAAAACCTACTTTCAAAAAAGTAGATTACTAATTTGACTGTATTTTTTTATGTGTGTTATTGCATATTTTTTTGTGGGTGAACCAATTTTGATGACACTTTTTTATAGGATAGCTTCTGATGTGGACAAGTAGTTTTTAAGTTTTACAAGCATTTTATTTGAAGTCGATTTCTTACATGCATATATATGCAGGATACAGCTTCACGCTGTATCCTGCGTATAGCAGGGTAGGCAGTTTAGGTTCCCTACCTAATGTTAAGACACTCCGTTCCCTACTTTCCGCCAAATTGAAGCATTGTGTGCTGAGTGGCGGAACTCAACGCCGCGCTTTACCTTGATCTATATCGATTTCTTTTTTTTAATTATTTTTATATAGTTTTGTTTATATTCTTTAAACGGAGTGTCTCGACATACGTTTTCAATGCTTATGCGAGTTAGTGTGAAGCTGCTGCTATCCTAGAATTTTAGAGCTATGGACGAAAAACTTAATATGCTTACACAGATTTATCTAAGCTGCCTCTAAATTAATTTTGATTAGCTTAGTAGAAAACTTACTCTTGTATCGTTATAATACTTCGAATAGAGTTAAAATTGGCACTATTACTTGAAAATCAATTATAAATATATAATAATATTAAAAATCCCACTAATAAGAAATAAATATTCTAAGTAAAGGTTCAAAGTATGGATTTGAAGAAATACATATACATAATAGAGATACTCGTACATCAGAAAAAAATGCAATTATATCATGGATACCCATGTAAATTATTTGTATACTTTTTCTAATAAAAGTGTTCTGGCATTAGTGAAAGCAATTATAATTTTTTTTCCGAGTGGTAATCGAACCTGAAACTAGTCGTGCTTACTATATTTATAAATTAAAATAACACACCATGGTGCAGTGGGACAGCTTCTGACAGCGAATGCGATAGATTGTCGGTTCAATTCCCACTCCCGGGATTATATTTAAAATTATTTTCATTTCGGATTCCGCTTTGAAAGACAAAACGCGGCGTTGAGTTCCGCAACTAGACACTGTGTGTCTTAAATTCTCTGCGGAATAAAATATGAAGCTGTAATATGTAAATTTATAGACAAGTAAATATTATAACTCTAAATAAACTATCAGAATCGTAATTACAAAAGTCGGGATACAATTAAATTTTAACCAACTGCAAAAAAGAGGAGGGAATCAATTCGACTGTATTTTTTTATGCGTGCTACCGCGTATCTCTTTACTGACCGAAGTTCTGATTAGTCTTTTTTTATAACGTAGCTAGTGCTTCTATTCTATGTGGTTCCATTTAAATTTAGTGACAAGAAGTTTTAGAGTTATTCGTAATAGTTGTACTTTTTAGTGCATTTCCTTTGAAGTCGGTTTTCTTATTTTTATTATAATTTAGTAACGTGTAACGCCTGTCGTGGCGCAGAGGCACAAGTGTGCAACTGAAAAACGACAGGTTGTGGGTTCGATTCCCACTCTAGGAAATGAAGTATTTTCATTTTCTGGGTTTGGTAACAAGGCAAAGCGTTGCGTTGAGTTCCGCCACTCAACACGCAATGCCTCAATCTGGCGGAAAGTGGGGAACGAATTTGTTGAAAGAGAACGGAGTGTCTTAACACTAGATTCTCAGGTTCCCTCTGTCTACCCTGCTATATGCGGGATACAGAGTGAAGTTTAAAAAAAAGAAAAAAATAAATAAACATGTCAATATTGACTTAGACAACTAAATATTATAACTCTAAATAAACTATCACAATCGTAATCACAAACGTCGGGTCACAATTAAATTTCCTAAAGTTGGGTGTCCCAGTTAACTGTTGTTTATGTTGTACCCCAATGAGTTACTAAACAAATAGTTATTGTAAAACATAATAGTATATCCTTTACTAATCTATTCTAACGCATTTCGCTTTATCCGGCAGCATTTGTAGCAGGATAAAGATGAAACCTAGTGTTAAGACTCTCCGCTCGCCGCATTCCGACCAAGCTTAAGACATGTTGTGAAGTGGCAGTATTTCTAGGTCGATAAGATATGGGCACCTTCAAAAAGCGCGCCTACACCCGCCTCAAAGGCCGGCAACGCACTTGTAACTCCTCTGGTGTTACACGGGGCCGTGGGTGGCGGTGATCACTTACCATCAGGTGACCCGAACGTTTGCTTGCCTTGTTCTTTCCATAAAAAAAAATGGTGACACTGAACGTCATGCTTTGTGTTAGCAGAACGGGGAAATGCAAATAGTTTAAGTAAATCTTTACCCTGAGTGGGAATCGAATCCATAATCGATAGCGTTTATAGTTAGGCGCTGTTTCATTGAGCCACGATGGTCTTCATACTGGTAAGTTTTTTTTTAGCTTCACCCTGTATCCCGCCTATAGGGAACCTGAGAATCTAGTGTTAAGACACTCAGTTCTCTTTCAACAATTTCGTTCACCACTTTCCGCTGGATTGAGGCATTGCGTGATGAGTGGCGGAACTCAACGCCGCGCTTTGCCTTGTAACCAAACCCAGAAAATGAAAATACTTAATTTCCTGGAGTGGGAATCGAACCCACAAGCTGTCGTGTTTATCATCTTATCTTATCTTAGCTTATCGTGTTTTACAGTCGCACGCTTGTGCCACTGCGCAACGACAAGCGTCATAATAGGCCTATATAAAAATATATAAAAAAAATAACTTAATAGTACCTCACGCTTATTTTTTTTTAACTTTTTAATTTAATTTTTTTTTGAAAGCGTGTTTTTTGTTTTTTCAAACTATTATAATTAATACTGAATAATGTCTTATGCAAATATTCCAACAGAATGTACAGTAAACGCAAACAACGCGCCACATAACTTTGTTTATTTATCATCACATATCTATCAATGGGTTAACACTAGTAATTGATTTTAGGCTTTCGTGAAAATAGAAAGATTTTTATTTTTTTTAATTTATTACTAAATAAAAAAAAATATCTATGAAAACTCCCCCTGTCGTTGTGCAGAGGCACAAGCGTGCGATTGTAAACGCGACAGGTTGCTGGTTTGATTCCCACTCCAGGAAATGGAATTTTTCATTCAACAAGGCAATGCGCGGCGTTGAGTTGCGCCACTCAGCACGCAATGCCTCAATACAGCGGAAAGTGGGGAACGGAATTGTTGAAAGAGAATGGAGTATCTTAACATTAGGTTCTCTGGTTCCCTCTGCCTACCCTGCTATATGCGGGATACAGCGTGAAGTTAAAAAAAATAAAAAATCTATCTATGAAAATAATTTGCATTATAGTGTTTTTTTTTTAATTTATTTTAACCTAGTTCTCATGGAAATAACAATGTTGTCATATAAAGTATATTATACACGAATAGAACTTATAAGAACCAGTCTTTTTAATCATAGCAGGGTAGAGAAGGAAAACCTAGTGTTAAGACACTTCATTCTGCACTTTTCGTTGAAATTGGAGATATTGCGTGTTAAGCAGTGAAACTCAACCACCGTTTTATCTTAACAGAGCGGAAAAAATTAATGTAACCTAAATGTAATCATTTCCACGAGTGGGAATTGAATCCACAGCAAAAACTTTACAGTCTAAAGATGATCCACAGCCTCACAATGGCATAAAAACAAAGTGGTTTTGGAAAGAGTAATTTCGGATTTACTGTATCTTCCTATTATGAGATAGAGTTCTAATAGGTCTAAAAAATTATATATTTTTATTACATAGAGAATTGAGTGGATTAGATTATGAACCTTGCCTAGCCGCGTTACCACGACGACGACTATCATGGATAAAATTAGTTCACACAAAAATTATACTTAGTATATATAAAATAAGTATTTATTTCTATATGATATATTTCCTTTAAATATTAATTGTATTTTTTTTTATTTACTGAAAGAGTCAAAATCCACAATCACGAAAGGCAAAACGCACAGTGGCTACGTGTTATACTCGTATACAAACAATTTATGGCTCTCCAATCACGTAGTCGACGAATTACGATTGTCATAAACGACATAACTTGGACAACGTATTGGGTTACCGAGACAATTGATTTTGATTTGAGCTTGTTTAGCTTGCTATGCTATAATATCTAGAATACTCCTGCTTTTGTGTAACAGTTCTAAAGAATAATAAAGATTTTAACAAATAATATTACTTACTTACTTAACTTCATGCTTTATCCCTAGAGGGGTAGTCAGAGAGAACGGAGCGCCAAACGCTACGGTCCCTGTATACCAGTTTCGCCTCGTCCATAGTCATTAATCTCTTCATGCATGCCCTCCGGGGGGTCCTCATGCTTTTTATGTGACCTTCCTCCAGTATCATTGATACTGTGTTCTCGAAGGTCAACCGAGGTCTCCCCTTACCTCTCTTATCGCTCACCTTTGCTTCATATATCTTTCTCACCATTCTCTCATCACTTATCCTCTCGACGTGCCCAAACCAGCTGAGCACGTTCTTCCTCATTCGTACGAATCATTAATATCCTCGCTTATACCTGTTTGTCTGTCTTTCTAAGTATCTCTTACACATAACAAATAATATTATAAAGATCAAAAAACTCGACTGAACCAATTCTTCAAATTTAGGAAGCAAATACAAATAAAGTAATCAATAAAAGCTAGTTATGTGTTAAATATTTAAAATGTGCTAAATAGATCTTTTCATTAGATACCCGACACGGTTCCCATCAACGATTTTTTTTATTTTTATTCATGACTTAATTGCCTTTAGATGGCACCATATTGAATTAAGAATGACGTCACATATCTAAGAATACTTGGTGTATCAATACCTGTCTAACGACACCTTAGTTATATAAATCTGTCCAGGGGTTTGAAAGATATGAGGTAATGAAGAATATTACAAACATGCATGAAACGCATGAAAAACATGACACTCCTTTGACAGTGGTGTAAGAAGAAAAGCGACATCATATAAAATACAATATAAATACAGTAAGGTTATACGATAAGAGACATAAAAAATAGAGTAGATTTGAGAATCTCCTACTCTTTCAAATTAGTCATTATTAATAACGCCTGTCGTGTCGCATAGGCACAAGCGGGCGACTGAAAACGCGATAGTTTGTGGGTTCGATTCCCACTCCAGGAAATGTAAAATTTAGTATTTTCATTTCTTGGGTTTGGTAACAAGCCAAAGTGCGGCGTTGAGTTCCGCCACTCAACACGCAATGGCTCAATTTGGCGAAAGTGGGGAACGGAAATGTTGAAAGAGAATGGAGTGTCTTAACACTAGATTCTCTGGTTCCCTCTGCCTACCCCGCTATATGCGGGATACAGCGTGAAGTTAAAAAAAAATAATAAAAAGCGAAATTTGGACAAAAATATCATTTATAGATAAAATTAAAAAATAGCCTATAAAATATGCATTGTTACTTATCAATTGACTTCATAAAAGATGAGTACTATTTTAATATGTGTTACCGCATAACGTTTCTTTGGGTGAACTAATTTTGATAACTTATCTTATTTGATAGGTAGTGCTTCTTCTTCATTTATATGACAAAATCAAGTATTTAATAGTAAATGAAAATTTTGTTAGGTGCTAGGAGGTTCTCCTCCGACTGGCTCGCGACCACTATCATGTCAAAGACGAACCGCCAAATATCTAATGATGTGTTCCGGTTCGATGGCATGTAAGCCAGATTTTCCCCTTTCCCACCCATCCTTTCCCCAAAATGTGGTGGTTCTGATAGTGGACTACTACATTGTCCCCCCTTCCATCAGTATCCTCTAGGTTGGCAACGCATCTACAACATCTCTGGTGTTGTAGATGTCTATGGGCGAAGGTAACCACTTACCATCAGGTGGTCCTTCTGCTCGTTTGCCGTCCGTTATCAATAAAAAAAAAAAAAAAAAATTATTTTAGTTTAAACTTTGACAATAAAGTTTCTCATAATATAACAACACGTGGTATGACAAATAATACATTAGTATTATACCTATATCGGCTAATAATAAATACGGTAAGCGCACCAGGGCATACATAGTTCCTCACTTAATAAATAGCTTAGACTATAATATAAGATCGAAAATTACTCATATGAATATTAAGCAATCGTTAAAAAAAAATTATAAAAATGCAATTTAATAAATAAGGACGAATACGGCACTCGAGATAAACCTAAAGAGGTTTTTGCAGTGTTATTAGTTAATGTATTTTCATTTAAATTCAATTAAGCTTTGACAAGTAGTTTTTGAGTTATTCGTAATTGTTTTACTTTTCAGCCC
Organism: Philaethria dido; assembly: GCA_033558755.1. NCBI lineage: Eukaryota > Metazoa > Arthropoda > Insecta > Lepidoptera > Nymphalidae > Philaethria > Philaethria dido. The sequence goes on along the minus strand of JAKGSA010000695.1, from coordinate 481,033 downwards.
ATTTCATATGAAGTCTATTTATTTTTTTTTGGTTTAAACCCTAATTATACTTATTTAACGTATCATTTGACGTATCAACATATTCACGCCAACATTTCAAAGCTTGCATTCCAAGAAGTTGCTGCACATAAAAACATTCTGTTAAGATTTTACAAAGCGCGAACACTACTAACTTAATTATGTTGTTCTAAAGAATACAAACTTAATCTCAGGCTCTTGGATTCAGCAGTATGAAAAAATATAATAAAAGAGCGTCTCAACAATTATAAAAGTATGAAGCTTTTATTATATTAACAATCCTGTTAGTTTTATTAAAGCCTGTCGTGGCGCAGAGGCACAAGCGTGCGACTGTAAACACGATAGGTTGTGGGTTCGATCCCCACTACAGGAAATTGAATTTTTCATTAGGGTTTGATAACAAAGCAAAGCGCGGCGTGGAGTTCCGCCACTCAGCACGCAATGCCTCAATTCGGTGGAAAGTGGGGAACGGAGTGTCTTAACACTAGGCTCCCTCTGCCTACTCTGCTATATGCGGGATACAGCGTGAAGCTATGTATGTTTGTTAGTTTTATTTGCAAAATATTTTATTTTAAAGAAATAGCTGTTCTTGTTACTTGCCTAACTACAACATAATTGTTTTATTAGTGAAAAGAACTTAGTGATTAAACACTTCGTTCTCCGCTTTCCCCCAGATTTACAGACATTGTGTATTTCGTGGCGTAATTCAACGCTGCACTTTATCTTTTCATAATCATAATTTTTCCAAGCGGGAATCGAACTCACAATCTCTCGCGTTTACGGTCAAATGTAGTACAGCCACTGTGCCATGTTGGTCTCATTTAAAACATAATCCATGTTATTTCCTGAAATTGTATCTTTATATTGTTTATGTCTTTCAGTTTATTTTTTTACAAATAAAAAAATAACTTACCTCTTTATAGAAAAAAGGGAAAGAAAAATCAAAGTTGATTGACCTAATAAATACCTAATCTTGTAAGCACCCGTCAAGTGCGAGTTTTAATTTAAATAGCGACTGGGTTCCTTTTACTTTATATATATAAATAACGATTCTTATTTCAGAGAAATACCAATTTCTTTTTCTTGCTTTTATTCTACCTAGCTTCAGGCTGTCTCCCGCATATAACAGGGTAGGCAGAGGAAAAGACACTCCGCTCTCCACTAAAATATCTATTTTTTGTTTTAATTTCACGCTACAGCGTGATACATCCCACATATATCAGGGTAGGCAGAGGGAACCTGAGAAGCTAGTGTTAAGACACTTCGTTCTCTTATAACAATTTCGTTCCCCACTTTCGGCCAAATTGAGGCATTACGTGCCAAAGTTATTAAGTAAAACTATTTTAACCGGATTAATAGCACATATTTTAGTATTCGGAAATACATTTTTGGAAACCCGACGCTTCGAACCCTTTACAGTAGTTCGTGGTCACAGTATCACTTACGTAACGTACCGTTTTATAAACATAAGTCATAATTATGAATAAATTAAAACGAGTTAGTTTTATATTGAGATCATTGTGGCGCAGTGATAGCCTTTGACTTTTGACACGGTGGTCATCGGTTCGAATCCCACTCAAGGTATTGATTTCTCAGTTCTGGTGAGACAGAGCGTGATGCTGAGTTCTGCCAGTCGATGTGTATGTCTGAATTTTGGATGGAAAATCGAGAAAGAAATATCTTGATACTACGTTCTCTCTGCCTACCCTGCTATATAGAAGAAGTGGACTTTCTCAAAGTATTTAATTTTTTAACTTCACGCTGTATCCCGCATATAGCGGGGTAGGCAGAGGGAATCAGAGAACCTAGTGTTAAGACGCTATATTCTTTTTGTTGTAGTTCCATTCCGCATTCTCCATCGAATTGAGTCATTGCGTGCTGAGTGGCGGAACTCAACGCTGAGCTTTGCCTTGTTGCCAGAGCAAGCAATAAAAATATCAAATTTCAATTATTATAGATACTCGTATTTCATGTTTTTATTCCCTGGAATAGAAATCGCGCTCACCCTGTTTACAGTCACACACTTGTGCCTATGCACCCGACAGGAAACCCCTCTGTTGGGAAAGTATCCATCAAATAAAATATTCAACTTATCAATACTTTATAAAAAAAAAACAAGGGATCCCTAAAACCTCACTTCAAGCAGCTGAGTCACCGGAACGTGAGGTAAAGTTCGTACGTGCTAAAAGGGACAGTCAATCTTACATTAGGGCACAAGTATCTATACTAAGAGGTTCTAGTGGCGCAGTTGAAAAGTATAGGTTCGAATTCAAAATCAGATGAAATAGAATCTAGTAAAGTGCACGTATGACTTTTCAAGGGACGTTTAATAGAGAGTTGAAGATGAGAATCAGAATTAAATCATTTTATTAAAAATATTTCCTGGTTTACATTCTACAATCGTTCAAGAAATGAAAGATGTAACTTCTTATTTTGAATAAAATTATTTGACTTTGACTAGGGTGTCCCCCTAGTCAAAGTCAAATAATTTTATCGATTGTCCTTCGAGAATCTTCGTGACAGTATCAATGATACTGGAGGAAAGTCACGTAAAAAGGATGAGGACCCCCCGGAGGGCATGCATGAAGAGGTTAATGACTGTGGACGTGGCGAAAGAGGTATGCAGGGACCGTGGCGTTTGGCGCATCGTTCTTTCTGACTACCCCGCTAGGGATAAAGCGTGGAGTTAGGTAGGTAGGTACACTTTGACTTTACATTTTTCGACTAGACAAAGGGCAGCGTTCAGTCCGCCATTCAAATTAAAAATCGGGTGGAAAGCAGCAAAGAAAACTGCTCTTCTTCTTAGCCTTTTAGAATCTTAGGTGAACTGACGATTCGAAAATACTTGTAATAGCCTATTTGAAAAAAATATGTATTTTGATTTCGTTTTTTTAAAGGTAAATGCCAAAAGGCAACAAGTAGTATATTATAAAGAATACAAAAATATTTTTGTAACAACGTTCCACAAACGTAACGACGAAAGCTCTATTGTTTCGTTTAATAATGAAATTTCCTCACTTTAATAAAATCTGCATTCTAGAGCTTTACTTAATAACCTTTTCATATTTATCAAGATGCTAAATTCGTTGCAAATGTATGAGAATTTGCAATTTCATAGTAATTAATCTTAAGTCTTATCCAAATAGACATAATATTAAAATATAGCGGACAATTAGTTTAAAAGTAATTAAATTATATAATAAAGATTTTGACAAAAAATAAAATTCGATTAACTAACGAATTATTACGAATAACTCACCAGAGCTTCACGTTGTATCCCGCATATAGCAGGGTAGACAGAGGCAACCTGAGAAGCTAGTGTTAAGACACTCCATTCCCTACTTTCTGCCAAATTGCAAGCATTGTATACTGATTGGTGGATCTCAACGCCGCGCTTTGCCTTGTAACCAAACCCAGGAAATGAAAATACTAAAATTTAAAATTCGATTTCGAGTGGCAATCGAACCCACAACCTGTCGCGCTTACAGTTACACGCTTTTGCCTCTGCGTCATGACATGCGTCACGTCAAAAAATCAAAAAAGAACTTACCAGAATTTTATAGTGAAAACTTCTTTGAAGGCATTGTGGTTTTGTGATGGGTAAGAAATGTTAAGCTCGCGTCAGGACTCGTGATCTGATCAAGAGTTCGTAAGAATTTTCTGAGAGATAAACTTTTTATTGTAAAATAATTGTAATAGTTCTGAAGTGTTTAATTTTTAATGTAATATAAATCATATATAATATAATTATCTCAATCCGGCGGGAAGTGGGGAACGGAAATGTCGAAAGAAACGTGTCTTAACACTAGATTCTCAGGTTTTAAGAAGCTAAAAAAATATCATGATACGGCAAATTTGATATAATATATATATATATACAGAATAATACAAAGTTTACTTAACATTATTTAAAACTTCGCAACTCCGCGCTTCAAGCGTTCCGTAGACATAACGCCGCGTCACACTCCCACGTCTGTATGCATCAGCACAAATTGTTTTAAAGTATTATATAATTAAAATTTTCTTTATATATAAGGTTCTGGATGAAATTTTATACGTAATTAAACACCGTGACGGTACAAAGACGTTTTCTTATTAATAGGTGGCTGGTTATTACTAGACGACTCGTTACAGTGAAAATACATTAGAAATATAGTATATGTATAAACCTCTATATAAAATCTTTTTGTTGCTGAGTGACTGACAGATTATAACAAGCAAAATTTTAGATCATAGAAACTGGAACTGAGCGTGTAGGCTTCTTGGGGAGTGTAGTGGAACACCAAGAGAGGATTTTTTTTAACGGATTACTTTTAACTTTTTTTTAACGGATATTTTGTAACGGATTAACGGATAACGGATGGCAAACGAACAGAAGGACCACCTAATGGTAAGTGGACATCTACATCTACAACACCAGAGATGTTGTAGATGCATTGCCGATCTAGAGAATACAGATGGAAAGGGTGGGTGGGAAAGGGGAAACCTGGCTTATCTGCCATCGCACCGGAACACATCATTAGATATTTTTCGGTTCGTTTTTGACATGACAGTGGTCGCGAGCTAGACGGAGGACGAACCTTCTATCACCTATCTACTGGGATACCCGCCTCTTACGGGACGCTACCCAGCGGCGGTGGGGAATTGCACTCACAGGGAAAATTCCTACGAAGCCTAGTGTTAAGACACTACGTCCTCCACAAAAAATAAAAAAATCATAAAAATAATCCATAAATTTTCAATTCACTTAATTTAAAACATTAAGTATATATTTTATAAATTAAAAGTTCTCATACAATATTACAGTAAGATGCAGCTAGTACAACAAAACCAGACTCATAGGGATTAACCTATTATAAAGTTGGCAGGGAGTTGCGAAAGCTGGCGTTTCTAAGCAGGAAATATAAGCGTCTAGTTCTCGTTTTAGACGAGCGTTATTATTATAGTAATCAATTTACATGCCCTGTTTATTACGTATAAGTTATTTAAATGAATTAATGTGGTAATTATTTAAATTAAGTAAAGTGGGGAACGGAATTGTTGAAAGAGAATGGAGTGTCTTAACACTAGGTTCTCTAGTTCCCTCTGCCTACCCTGCTATATGCGGGTTAGAGCGTGAAGTTAAAAAAAAAGAATAATTCTCAGCCGACTATAAAAAAGAAGGTTCTCGATTTTAAGGTCTTTTGTGCGTTACCGCATAACTTTTTACTTTATAAGCTAGTTTTGATGATTCTTTTTTTATATGAGAGATAGTGTTTCTAATGTGGTCCTATTTAAATTTAGTTAAGGTAGTTTTAGAGATATTCGTAATAATTTAATTTTTAATACTGATGTTTAAATAGTAGAAATAAATTAATAATTAACAGTAGAAATTTCGTAGTAGAAATTTGTCTAAGCTGCTTTACGAGTACTTTGAGTTAGCTTTGAAAGAATGAACAATGTAAAAATACACTTTTAAAATGTTTTTTTTTAGTTCAGTTATCAGTTCGAGTTAGAGAGTTTATATTAATTTAAAAAAACCTAGTGTTAAAACACTCCTTTCTCCACTAAAAATCTAAATGCTCAAAAAAGTACTTTACAAATATTCAATCCACTTTATTTAAAATATTAAGTACATATTTTATAAATGAAGAATTTTAGATGAGCGTTGTTATTTTTGTTATTATTTTACATGCCCTGTTTATTACGAATAAGTTATTTAAATTAATTATTTTTTGACCGACTTTAAGAAAAGGAGGTTCTCAAATCGACTGTTTTTTATGTGTGATTACTGGTGTTTTGCTGGGTGAACTAGTTTTCATGACCCTTGTATAACAATAATAGCTAGTGCTTCCAATGTAGTACCATAGTGTAAATTAGTTACTTTTTGACGATCAATCTTCTTTCGTGTGTTCTTCATACAACGTGACATTAGCGAAGTGATTTGTGCTCAACTGGCACGTTCGAAGCGCCATAATACAACCAATGTGGTAACATTTAAATTTAGTTAAGATCTGACTAGTTTTTGAGTTATTTGTAATAATTTTACTTTGTAGTACATTTTATTAGAAGTCAGTTTTTTTTTTTGTAAAATTATTTATTGTATATAATGCAGCAATGCAAGCATTGCCTCAATTCGGCGGAAAGTGGTGAACGGAGTGTCTTAACACTAGGTTCCCTCTGCCTACCCTGATATATGCGGGATACAGCGTGACGCTATGTATGTATTATTTAATGAAGTTCACATATTTTCCTACATAATAGGGTAAAGATAAAACCTAGTGTCCAGACACTCCGTTCTCCATTTTTCGAAACCGTGACAACGCGTGTTAAGTTCCACCAATTAAATTTCGATTTCAGGTCGAAAGTAGAGAATTGCTAAGAAAAACCGTGAAGCTGTAATATTATATTTTCAAGAACTCTTTATAGTTGGTGCCTAATTTGGAGCTTTTATTATGAAAAAAGCTCGAAATTAACTTTTATAACTATAAAACTTCGTCTTGAATTATTCATTTACATAGTGGCTCATTGTTAGTGGTGAGGTTCTGTTACAGTGGTAGGGAAAATTGTCCTCCGACTGGCTCGCGACCACTATCATGTCAAAGACGAACTGCCAAATATCTAATGATGTGTTCCGTTCGATGGCATAAGCCGATTTTCCCCTTTCCCACCCATCCTTTCCCCTGGGCAAATGTGGACCACCATTATCAGAACCATCTGATATGGACTACTAAGCATTGTCCCCCCCTTCCATCAGTATCCTCTAGTTATAAACGCATCTACAACGTTCTGGTGTTGTAGATGTCTATGGGCGAAGGTAACCACTTACCATCAGGTGGTCCCTTCTGCCTGCCTGTGGCGTCCGTTATCACTTAAAAAAAAAAAAATATTAGTTTTAATTTTTGTATCTGTACGCCACAAAAAATCAGCTTCACACTTTATCCGTAGAATAGAATAGTCTGAGTAGAGAATCTAGTGTTAAGACACTTCTATATATAAAGCTACATTTTACTTGAATTTAATACATACATGGTTTCACGCTGTATCCTTACTTTCATTTCCTGGTTTTGCTAACTAGGCAAAGTGCAGCGTTGAGTTCCATAACCTCAGTGCAATGAATCGGTGGAAAGTAATGGAACGGAGTAACACTAGGCTCCCTCTGCCTACCCCATACGGGATACAGCGTGAAGTTAAAAATAAAAAATCTTGTATAGCAGGGTAGACAGAGATAACATAGAGCTTTCTAGGCACTCCGTCCTCAACTAATTCACTAGACCAAGTTTATATTGAATTCACATCCATTTTGGTTTGCAGTGTAACACTGTCCTAGTGAGCCACGGTGGTATTAAAGTAGAATTGTCATTGGGGTTAAATAATATATACATAAATAGAGACATACGTAGTAAACATCGTTAAGTTAATTTTATTTCTAAGTTTTCATATTGTTTATTTATGAAAACTAATTTACTAGTTAGATATAACACAGAGTTGGGTTCGTCTCTGCACAACGTACGTTCGAGGGTTCGTTCTCCGTCTGCCTGCGACCACTATCATGTCAAAGACGAACCGCCAAATATCTTATGATGTGTTCCGGTTCTGATGGCATGCTCAGGTTTTCCCCTTTCCCACCCATCCTTTCCCCAAAATGTGGTGGTTCCGAGGCGGACTACTACATTATCTCCTCCCTCTGTATCGTCTAGGTTGGCAACGCATCTAGTACATCTTTTGTGTTGTAGATGTTCATATGAAGGTGCACCACTACCACTGTAGGCGGTCCTTCTGCTGGTTTGCCATCCGGTATCCATAAAAAAATCTAATTCCGGGCAGAAGGCGGAAACAGATGTTAACACTAGGTTCGTTCTTTCTGATTACTCCGTTATGCTGGGTAGAGCGTGAAGCTGATATAAACAGGTTTATATAATTTAAATATACTTTATCCCTAGAATGGACTTGAATCCACAACCAATCATAAGCTGACAGTCAGACACCGTACCACTCCAAACGGCGGCCTCAATTCAAAGTATATTATAACACGTATAAATTTTCTCCTTGTGTCCATCTTTTGTTTTCTCATACGTGCCACATGTCGACATTAGAAACGTGAATTTTTATTATTCAATTGTAAATTTAACTGAACAAGCAAACGTGAAGCTCATAAAGATGTCTAAATAACGATGAATGTTACAAAAGCAGAAAATATATATAACGTAGTAAAGTTTACTGAAATGTTAAATTTAACTAAGGAATGTAGGTTTGATTCTCACTGGGGATTGATTACATTTAAAATATTTTTATTTCTCTACTCAGGTAAAGAAAAAGTGCGGCGTTGGAGTTACATACATACATGGTTTTAGGCTGTATCCTGCATATAGCAGAGTAGGCAGAGAGAACCTAGTGTGCGACTGTAAGCGACAGGTTGTGGGTTTGATTTCCCCACTCTAGGAAAGAAATTCTTCATTTTCTGGTTTGGTAACAAGGTAAAGTAGTGCTGAGTTCCGCCACTCAGCACGCAATGCCTCAATTGGTGGAAAGTGGGGAACGGAATGTTTTAATACTTGGTTTTCAAATTCTCTGCCTACCCTGCTATAAACGGGATACAGCGTGAAGCTAAAAAAAGCCATTTTTCCGCTATGCAAGACAAAACGTGGCGTTGAGTTGCGCCACTTTAACACGCCAACAATGTCTTGAATTGAATGAAAAGCGGTGAACGGAGTGTCTTAACACTAGGTTCTCTCCTCACTACCCTGCTATGGGATAAAGCGTGAAGCTTTTCGCCACTAATCAATACATACTCATAAGAAATTAAAACCGAAAACATTTTCTTATTATTCATCAAAAATATATATATATAAATCAAAGTAATTTTCGGTAAGACGCTATCGGCAGAAGTAAGCCTGCGCCAGAATTTGATTAAACTTTTTCAATCACAACTGTCAGGTGTTTCACGCAAAATATCCTCGGTCGAATATCGAATAACTGTTTGTCTTACTTCGAAGATTTTTGATTATATTGTAATTTCTTATGAATAGCTTTCCCGTTCATCTCTGGCTCAATAAATTTGATTTGTCAATTTTCTTGTTGTATCTATTTTTAGATGTTTTTTGTGTTATTTTGTGGTACTTCCTTTTACAGAGAGGATTAATCGCGTATAATTTAGTATTTAGAAAAACATGATCCATCTGTGGCCACAGCACATACTTAGCTTCACACTGTATCCCGCATATAACAGGGTAGGCAGTGGAAACCTAGTGTTACGACACTCCGTTCCCACTTTCCGCTGAATTGAGGCATTGCGTGCTGAGCGGCGGAACTCAACGCCGCGCTTTGCCTTTAAATAAAACGTTTTACATATTATTACTATTTATTTCATATTTCCATAATCATAATGATCGTTATGATATTAATAATAAATTTTAAATTAAACCAGTTATAAGTAAAGTACATAGCCATCGTAGAATCTCTCTTAACGGAGCTCAGGTGTCCTATCGTATATTAAAGTACACTTCAGCCGCCCACTAACAACCATTATATACATAATTTAGGGATTTAGATTTTTTCTTGAAAGAATTTCTCACATTTAATAGTATAGACTGACTTACTATTTGAGTGTAAACATGATAGTCATGGATTCAATTCCCACTGGGAAGAATGATTGTGTATGAAAAAATATAAAAACCAGTCACATTTTGTTAGCTTCACGCTGTATCCCGCACATAGAGGGTAGAGAGGACCTAAGAACCTAATGTTAAGATACTCCGTTCTATTAACATTTCCGTTCCTCACTTTCCACCGCTTATATATAAAAGATTTGAACAAAAAATGAAAATCGAATAACTAACGAATTATTACGAATAGCTCCCCAGAGCTTCACGCTGTATCCCGCATATAGCACGGTAGACAGAGGGAACCTAAAACCTAGTGTTAAGACACTCCGTTCTCCACTTTCGGCCGAATAGAGGCATTGCGTGCTGAGTGGCGGAACTCAACGCCGCGCTTTGCCTTGTTACCAGAACGAGGAAATGAAAATATTAAATGTTATTTGTTATGAATATTTAATATTTTCACACCCTGCAGAGGAAATCGAACCCACAACTCGTTTGCAGACAGACGCTGTTCCACTGCGCTATTATGGCCTCATATTTATTACATTTAAGCAACAATATAATTAATAGTCAATGGCTATAAAATGTTAATTTATTTCTATAAATATTCAAATGAAAAATCTATACTATTCAGTCCAATGCTGTTAAATTACTTCCGGACTAAATTGGAACTGTTACAAATAAGACTAACAGAGTAACAGATGGGTATTAACTGTCTATTAGCTATTTTTACCGACTTTAAAAAAAAAGGTTCCCAATTTGAATGTATTTTTACCCGACTGTCACAGGAGGGTTATGTTTTTCGCGTGTATCATGTATGTTTGTAATATTCTTTATTACCTCATATCTTCCAAACCCTTGGACCGAATTATATAATTAAGGTGACGTTAGATAGGTATTGAGACTCCAAGTGTTCTTAGATATGTGACGACACTCTTAATTCAATTTAGCGCCCTCTAGAGGCAATTATGTCAAAAAAAAACAAAAAATCTGTTCCACTGCGCCGAAATGGTTACACATAAATAAAATATTAACAGGAAAAGACAACCCACTTCAAGTAAAATACACCAAAAAGTAAAATTATTACGGATAACTCAAAAACTGGTCTGATCCTAACAAAATACAAATGGGACCACATTAAATACACTAGCTATCATAATAAAAAAAACATCGAAGTTGGTTCACCCATTAAAAAGTTATTTGTTGTTACACATAAAAAAATTTAGTCTAATTGATAACTTCCTCCATTTTTTAAAAATATTTCCAAAAAAAAATTCTAATTATATAATTGTATACATATATAGCTTCTCGCTGTATCCCGCATATAGCAGGGCAGGCAAGTGTTAAGACACTCCGTTCCTCACTTTCCGCTGAATTGTAACCGAACCCAGTAAACGAAAAATTCCTGGGAATTTCCTGGAGTAGGAATCGAACCCACAACCTGCCACCACAGACGTTACAACAGTATAAAAATGATAAAAGGAATCTGAAACTCATTTTTCAATAACTATTTACAAAACACCACTTGAAGTAAGTCTATACGTATATACGTTGACACACAAAAATACAGTCTAATTGATAACTTCCTCCTTTTTTGAAAATGGCTGAAAAGCCCATCCAATGCAGAAACAATTTGGGGTATCACTAAAAAGAAACACTTAAAAAAATCCTATTAAAATTCCTTACGTTCTTATCTCAGTATTAATTGGTATTAGGAAGGAGCCACGATGAAGCAACATTAGCATTTTAAATTCTTGGCAACAAAATATAAAAGTGTATCGAATTAATTGTTAAATAACATAAATAATTATAAAGCTTATCGTGGCGCAGAGGCACAAGCGTGCGACTGTAAACGCGACAGGTTGTGGGTTCGATTCTCACTCCAGGAAATGTTAGTATTATCATTTACTGGGTTTGGTAACAAGGCAAAGCGCGGCGTTACATTCCACCACTCAGAACGAATTGTTTCAATTTGGCGGAAAGTGGGGAACGGAATTGTTGTAAGAGAACGGAATGTCTTAACACTAGGTTATCGGGTTCCCTCTGCCTACCCTATTTGCGGGATACAGTGTGATGTTAAAAAATATATATATATATATATAAAAGTGTATCGAATTAATTGTTAGTAAAACCAGCTTCACACTTTGTTTCCTACAGGGTTTTCAAAGAGATCGCAATGACAAGATACTCCGTTCACCGTTTACCGCCCATGTTCAATCATACCACTTAGGGGTACCTCAACCTCGCGTCGCAAAGTAGGTAGAGAGAATAGATTCTCTCTGCCTACTGGTTAAGGTGTTAAGACACTCCGTTCCCCACTTTCCGCCGAATTGAGGCATTGCGTGATGAGTGGCGGAACTCAACGTCGCGCTTTGCCTTGTTACCAAACCCAGGAAGTGAATAATTCCATTTCCTGGAGTGGGAATTGAACCCACAACCTATCGAGTTTACAGTCGCACACTTGTGGCTCTGCGCCATGACAGGCGATTATATATTATTACTAGAGCGGATAAATCAAAATAATTTACGTGTAATTATTCCTCTGAACCTACAACTAATAGTAAAACGCTGTCCCATTGAGCCACGATGGTGTTTTAAAATCTTTAATAAAATCTAATTATACGAGTATACTATATTATTAAAATGATAAAGGGAACCTAAAATTCACTATTCAATACCTATTCAACGATACCTCACTTAATTTATTTCGTCGATTTTTATTTTTTTATTTTGACTTGACAGTGCAGTAAATGATCATTTTCATATCTTTAATGACACTTACAAAATTAAAACGAATCGATTAACGTCTAATTAATCAAAATCGGTTAACACGTTTGGTCTCTACAACGCCACATAAGCACAAACATACATACATACACACATTACCCTTCATCACGCCACACAATCAGGTAAAAATAATATATTCAAGTAAAACCAGGAAACATTATTAATGTTTACCATAATAGTTTGTTTTAGCAAAGACGAGTTTAATGACTCGCTTGCTGAGTGGGAATTAGCTTATCACTTAGAAAGGATTACTGTATACAGGCTTGTTTACTTACTAACGTAATGCAAGTGGGAAATATATATTAAAATTTCTACTTTAGTGTATTTAGTTATATTTTTTACGTTGATGTAGTGGAATTGAGTAAGAATACGCGATAGTTTGAGGTTCGATTCCTTCTTGAGGGAAATTTGACTTTTGGGAATAGTGGCTTTATTTTTTACCGATTTCTAAAATAAGTAGAACGTTTTTTTTATGGATAACGGATGACAAACGAGCAGAAGGACCACCTAATGGTAAATGGCTACCCTCATCCATAGACATCTACAACACCAGAGATGTTGTAAATGCGTTGCCTACAGACGAGACTAGATACAGATGGAAGGGGAGGACAATGTAGTAATTCGCCATCGCAACCACCATATTCTGGGGAAAGGAAGGGGTGGGAAAGGGGAAACCCTGGCTTACATGCCATCGAACCGGAACACATCATTAGATATTTGGCGGTTCGTCTTTGACATGATAGTGGTCGCGTTTTCAATTACATTGTATTTTTTGTAAGTAAACATAACTTTTCACTAGGTTCACCAATTTTGATGATCGATGATTGCCTTCTTACATAATAACTTTGGTTGTGGTCCCATTTATATTTAGTTAAAATATAACGAGTAGAGTTTTAGTTTCTTACTGAAAATCGAACCCAAAATCACATACATATACCTAAATAGATACTCATTATGCCACATCTACTTCTAATTCATTCCTAAGATTCAATTTTTAATGGAATACTTGTAACAGCATAAATCTCCAACTTTCTGATAAAGCCTCTTTTGTTAATTAACTTCTCTAATGACGCAACTTTCGAGTGATCCCCCGCCCTTGTTAAGTGTTGCGTTCGTATTTCTTTGTTAATTTGCATTGTATAGACGTTTGACCTGCTTTATCATTAAATCAAAGTCAAAAGTCAAGAATTATATTTAATTATTTTCATTTCAATAAATTAAACAATTATTATGATGAAAGAAAAGATGGTTTTGATGATTGAGGAAAATAAATTTGAGAAGAAGAAGAGAGAGGACTTTGGAGACGGCCTGGGACTTACAACCCAAGTGTAGATTTAATGGGCCCCTTTAAAATGCCCATTAATGTTCAGCCCCACTGTCTGCGCTTCTTCTTGTGTCTAACCAAATTAGAATATATATATATTTTTTAACTTCACGCTCTAACCCGCATATAGCAAGGTAGGTAGAGGGAACTAGAGAACCTAGTGTTAAGAGTGTCTTAATTGTCACTCTCTTTCAAAAATTCCGTTCCCCACTTCTGCCGAATTGAGGCATTGCGTGTTGAGTGGCGAAACTCAACGCCGCGCTTTGCCTTGTTACCAAACCCAAGAAATGAAAATACTAAATTTTACATTTCCTGGAGTGGGAATCGAACCCACAACCTGTCGCGTTTACAGTCGCATGCTTGTGATTCTGCGCCACGACAGGCGTTACAAGACGTAGACGTAGACGTGAGACGTACGTAGAAAGACGTAGAATATTCCTTATTTGTAAATTAACACAATAATAGCAGCAGAAACCACTGGCCGTAGAAAGCTGAAATTTGTTTTAGCCTTAGGGGAAGATCACTTAGAAAGGTCATCTCAAGAACTCTATGGGAACGAGAATAAACTGACATTTTACGTTTTATAATAATAAATATTGTCAGGGGACAATATTGTATAGATTATAATTACCTTTATTGTAAAAACATATTTAATTAATATATATAATTTTTTTTTGAACGCAGCCGGATTCAGAGCTTAATAATTTCAACACAGCCGCTTAGCGGTCAGAGCACTTGGACGGTTTCCTAAAGGCGCGGGTTCGAGTCCCGCTGCGTTAAAAAAAATTATACGTTTTCTAAATATGTTTTAGTTTTCTAAGTGTGTGACTAACACTTTAAAACTTCAAAAATATACATTTATTGTAATTTAAGTCCTTGTTTTGGACATTCTTTTTCATGATTTGGAGTGCCTGATCACTTCCACCTGGCTCGTCCTAAAAGCATTTAGGCCTAGTACAGCAGGATACACAAAGCGCGGCGTTAAGTTCCGTCATTCACGCACGAAAAGAAAGAACGGAGTGTCTTAACACTAGGTTTTCCCTAATTATTCTAGTAAAACTAAAAAAAAACCACGTAAAATTGAACAAAAATTTACGGTAACAGTAATTAGCAATCATAACGTAGACTAACCAATATTTCCATTTTCATCCACGCTAAGCCCGCGAAACTGTTAACGCGAATAAAATGATTTTCATTTTTTCTTACAATACGAGAATATATTCTACAACAATCTAAAATATACTCTATTCACGTACAATAAGGTCTATTTTAAATATTTATTATTCTTCTTACTCCATTTCGTTTTCAACAGTGTATTATGACTGATTTTCTATGTACCCACATTCCAGGTAAGGCTTCTCACGTCACGCTATGAGTTAGGTCTTCATTATTTAGGTTTTAGCTTTGTATGGCTCTTTAGGTCTCATATGAATTAAATTAATTAGATCTAGAAATTCTCTTTGTTTTTAACTAAAATTATGACATAATGAATTTTTTATCTGTTTTTATTTAAATTCTTGCTGTTTTCTGTGTTTTTATCAACTTCAGAAAAAAAATTCCCTGTAAGGGGACGGGGTTAGAATACAATTCCCCTCCGCCGCTGGGTAACGTCCCGTAAGAGGCGGGTATCCTAGTTGTTTGGTGGTAGGAGGTTCATCCTTCGTATGGCTCGCGACCACTGTCATGTCAAAGACAAACCGCCAAATATCTTATGATGTGTTCCGGTTCGATGGTATGTAAATTTAAGGCTCTTATAATATTATATTTAATATGTTTATTTCATTTAATGTCCGATTTGTGTTTTTAACATAAAAAAAACAGAATCGAGAACTCTTCCATTTTATTAAATCAGTTATTAGTAAATAAGGAAACTAAATCCTATATGTTCTTTCTAAGCAATACATAACAATACAACCTTAATATAACTTTACTTATAAAAAAACTGAAAATTTTATTTTCTTTCTACTTCCACTCCAATTGTAAATTGTTATATTTATTTTAAACTTACGAAATTACGAATAACTCAAAAACTACTCTCTCTAAATCTTAACTAAATTTAAAAGGGACAATATCAGAAGCAATAGTTATCATATAGAAAAATAATCATCAAAATTGGTTCACCCAGTAAAAAGTTCTTTCCTTTTTTGTGAAATCGGTTAATAATAAATACAACAAAATATTATACATACTTTCTAAGCAATACTTCCGCCGGGGTCCGTGGAAGAGCGGTCCTAGTAGCGGTTGAGGAGAAGCTCTATGAGGTTTTAGTGGGTAGTCGATCGGCTTACCGTCTGCTGGCTTAGGAGTCCCACGTAACCTGTCCAAGTCCCCAACGGGCGGGTACCCATAAAACAGTTTTCTCACGAAAACAAAAAAAAGCAATACCTAACAATACAAGCTCAATATAACTTTATTTATAAAAAAACTAAAAATTTCGCCTACCTATTTACTGGAGTCCACGTTATTTTCTTCCTGTTTCCGCTCCAATAGTAAATTATTGTTATTTGTTAAGCAAACAGCCGTGACTAGAATAAGCTGCCTTAAAATTGTACAAAAAATAACTTAGCCCCGGATTAAGTACGCGATTAAATATTTCAAAAGTATATATATTTATTTTTGTTTGGATTTGTTGCTTTTCTGCTTTTTTCGTAGTTTGTTTTGTCGTATTTGTATATTGTTACTACATTAATTAAATAAATATGGTAAAGATAGAATAAATAAAGAGAAATATGTAGAAAAGAGTGTTTAGTCACTACTTTCTTTTAACGATGGTTAGAATAGTTTTTTTTTAACTTCACGCTGTATCCCGCATTTAGCAGGGTAGGCAAAGGAAACCTGAGAACCTAGTGTTAAGACACTCCGTTCTCTTTCAACAATTCTGTAACCCACTTTTCGCCGGATTGAGGCATTGTGTGCTGATTGGCGTAGCTAAACGCCGCGCTTTGTCTTGTTATCATGAAAATACTTCATTTCCTTGAGTGGAAATCGACCCCACAACCTGTCGCGTTTACAGTCGCACGCTTGTGCCTCTGCGCCACGACAGGCGGGAAATAATTATATTTAAATTATTTTTATTTCTTCTTTCTAGTTACAAATACGTGCAATAAGTCAGGCGGAAGACGAAGAACGGAGTGTCTGAACACTAGGTTCTCTTTACATACGCTAAGCTCAAAAAAAGTATATAAAATAAGGTATTCCCTACACTACTGTACACAACATCGGTGCAATGATTAGTCACGATCCGCAGTCGATCCGCATCCGACGAGCATGAGCGTCTGCTAATTCATTTAGCTTCTACAATCGACCCGTTCCCACAACAATGCTACGAAAACTTAGAATTTAGTAGTAATTTTACTTATTGTAAGCTATTCTATAAGAAAAGAAAATTGACGTCAAATAAATTTTTGTTGGTGGTAGGAGGTTCGTCCTCCGTCTGGCTCGCGACCACTATCATGTCAAAGACGAACCGCCAAATATCTTATGATATGTTCCGGTTCGATGGCATGTAAGCCAGGTTTTCCCCTTTCCCACCCATCCTTTCCCCAAAATGTGGTGGTTCCGATAGCGGACTACTACATTATCCTCCCTTTCCATCTGTATCCTCTAGGTTGGCAACGCATCTAGTACATCTCTTGTGTTGTAGATGTTCATGGGCGAAGGTAACCACTTACCATCAGGCGGTCCTTCTGCTCGTTTGCCATCCGGTATCCATAAAAAAAAAAATAAAAAAAAAAATAAAATGCATTTGAAAGTAAAATTGTTACGAATAACTCAAAAACTACTACTATCGAAATTGGTTCATCGAGTAAAAAGTTATGGATTAACAGAAAAAAGTCGGATTTTGATAGTTGATTAAAAAAAAAATTAAATCATTTAAATATATCTACTAAAATTACTAAGTATATTTTCAAAATAGTACATTTTTAACCCTTGGTCTCTTTAATAACAGAGGCAAGAGCATCTGAGTTAGTAATTAAATTGAACTGATTTTCATTTTCTTATAGTTTTAAAGTGTTAGTCACACACTTAGGAAACGAAAAACATATTTACGAAAAGTATAAAAAAAATATCGCCATGGGACTCGAACTCGCGCCTCTTCGAAACCGTCCAAGCGTTCTGACGAATAACTCCAAAACTACTCGTTAGATCTTAACTAAATTTAAATGGGACAACGTCAGAGGTATTTAACGCCTGTCGTGGCGCAGAGGCACAAGCTTGCGATTGTAAACGCGACAGGTTGTGAGATCGATTCCCACGCAATGCCTCAATTCAGCGGTTTTGTGGCGGAGTTGAAAGAGAATGGAGTGCCTTAGTACTAGATTCTCTGGTTCTTCCTACCCTGCTATATGCGGGATACAGCGTGAAGTTAAAAAAAAAAGTTCGAAAGAATTCTTCACCTATATATACAAATAAAGTCGAATTGAGAAAGAATTAAAAACAAATTTATTGCATTATTCATTAAATAATAAAAAAAATAACACCATAAACCAAACGTTTCAGGAATTCACGTGTAAAGTTTAGCAATTATATAGGGGCCTGTACGAGTACGAGTATGTTATTCTTGGTATTCGTAGCGTTGTCAAAATGTACCGCAATACAGCCGCTGTCGAATTCTTTTTGTTGTTATTTCTTTGGTTATAATTCTTTTTTTACATAGCAATGTAGGAGAATTCATTTCGGCGGATAGTGGGGAACAGAATTGTTGAAAGAGGGCGGAGTGTCTTAACACTAGCGGGATACAGCGTGAAGTTAAAAAAAATGTAGGAGAGAACATGGTGTTTGTTTTTGGTAGTTCTTAGACTTTGTTAACTTCACGCTTTAGGCTTTATATCGCATAGCAGAGTAGGAAGATAGAATCTAGTATCTAGTACTTTCTTCTGCCATAAATTAAGACATTGCGTGTCAATTGACTTGAATCAACGCCGCGCTTAGTGTTACCAGAGTGGAGTGGAGTGGTTTCTGAATTATTATATTTACATTTACCTACTTCTCTTTTATTACTTAACTAAGCTTTAGTAATACATAGATACATAGCTTCACGCTGTATCCCGCATAGAGCAGGGTAGGCAGAGGGAACCTAGTGTTAAGAACCTCCGTTCTCTGCGTGCTGAGTGGCGAAACTCAACGCCGCGCTTTGAGTATTAGTAATAAGATAAGGTTATATAAAAGTAACTAATTCCGAGAACAGTCTAAAACATTAATGTTCCCTTCTTTTCTGTAATAAATATAATTTAATATAATACTACAATGGCTTAAGAACCTAATGTTAAGATATTCTGATTTCCAATTTCTGTCAATTTTCAAAGATCTATTGAGTTCAGTATTACATGTTGTATGACAAATGAAACAGTAGACGGTAACTAATATATCTATGTAACTATTAAGTCTTTTCAAATGTCCTTAGGTAGGGAGAGGAGCTTGGACGACTGAAACGAATTTTAATGATGATTTTAAAGGGCCCCTTAAATCTACATGGGGTGCAAATCCTAAACACTGCTCAGAGCCCCTCTCCCTGCATTCCAGCACCTGCATCTACATAGTGAATCTATGGGATTTCTTCTCATTCGTAAATTAGGATTAAAAGAACAGAACGCTAACGCCTGTCGTGGCGCAGAGGCACAAACGTGCGACTGTAAACGCGACAGGTTGTGGATTCGATTCCCACTACAGGAAATGTATAATTTATATATATTTTCATTTCTTGAGTTTGGTAACAAGGCAAAACGCGGCGTTGAGTTCCGCCACTCAACACGCAATGCCTCAATTCGGCAGAAAGTGGAGAACGGAATTGTTGAAAGAGAATGGAATGTCTTAACACTAGGTTCTCTGGTTCCCTATGCTTACCCCGCTACATGCGGAATACAGCGTGAAGTTTGTATAAATAAAGGACAAAAAAAATGTCAAAGAGATACTTTTCACTTTCAGAAATTGTTAACAGCAATAATTATTAAAAAAATAGATTTTTTTTTCGTTTGACCTTAATCATTATTGCAATTGAATTAATCAATTCAATTGTTAAATATAGCATTATGCGATAATAATTAAAAAAGTTATTGTTACATTAATTGGATAAACTAACACAATAGGACTTTTCAATAATTTACAATGGTATTTACTTGTAAAGGCAGAATATATATACATGAAACATATATATAAAAAAAGTTTGTATGTTCAGCAATTTTAATATTTTTAAAGAGTTATTCATACACTTAGTTATGATATGAGATCAAGGCAAAGCGCGGCGTTAAGTACCGCCACTAAGCACTCGACGCCTCAATTCGGCGGAAAGTGGGGAACGGAGGGTCTTAACACTAGGTTCCCTCTGCCTACACTGCTATTTGTGGGATACGGCGTGAAGCTATGTATGTACTTAGTTATGACCCGTAACTTCTTTGCGTGGACTATAATTAATTTTTTAACGGAAAAAGAGACTCAATTTTAAATAAATGCACTAAGTAGCAAAATTATTACAAATAACTCAAAAACTACTACTCAGATATTAGCGAAATTTAAATAGGATCACATCAGTAGTACTAGCTCTCATATAAATAAATAAAAAAAAGATTGTGGAAATTATGAAGAAAGGTTTAGATTGCTTTACCCAGTAAAAAGTTATGCGGTACATCATATATAGAAATAAAAACGAATTTTGAACTCCTTATTTTTTGGAGTCGTTTATTAAAGCTATAAAAGAACGTTTTTGTAAATTATCAAAAGTATATAAATAAACCCGTCAGATGTGAAACATCTCAAAGTTATAAAGACATGATGGGGAATGATGTCATCAGAGCGTCATACCTTTTGCCGTGATGGCAAACCAGCACATTTTACTGTTAAGGCACGCTAATAGACGTTTAACATTAAAAGAATAATTTCTTACAAAACTAAATAAAAATATGTAAAACTGTAAATAAATGTTGTATCTAAATTTTAAAATTAGGTCTAGATCAGTTCTAAATTCATTCATTTGAAACAAATTGTAATAATTCAAATAATAGAAAATAGAACAATTATTTTCTTTGTTTATAATACTTCATTATTTTTCGATTCACTGACAAAAATGTATTATGCTTCTATTACATACATCGTCCATAGTGGAACAGTGACTGACTGTAACCATGAAGGTTGCGGGTTCAATCCGGACCAGGGGAATGATTGCTCAAATTAAAAAAATAAGTTCATTACCTCGCTCTCGCAAGACAAAGCACTGTTGAATTCTAGCTTTAAAATACACTCTGTACCCAATATTTCAATTTTAGATGTAAACAGAGAACGGAATATCTGGATACATAGTTTTGCCTGACTACCAAGCTAGCTCCTAAGAAATAAAATAATTTAAATATTTTTATTCCTCCGAAAGGGATCGAACCCATAATCACTCACATTTATAGCCACATTGTTCCACTGCACCACTATAGTCACAAGCTATATAGAGCTACATATGAAATAATTTAAGCTAGCATTTAATATAAATAAGCAGTGTAACATTTCTACTAATTGGTCGACCGCAGACGGTTAACAGATGCACTCGTCGAGTTTTTAGTGACACAGATCACTCAGTGTACTTAGTATACCGCAGTACATCGTTTTACATCTGCCATCTTTTATTGCATTAAATAATTTAAAAAGTATGAAATAAAATAAAATATTGTAATTTTTATATTCAGAAAGAGCAAGTGTTAAGTTCTGGATAATATTTGTGGGTACTAAATTTCGTTTTCATGCAAAGCGCGGCGTTGAGTTCCGCAACTTTAATTCAGACAGAAATAATAGAACGATGGAAATGGAATGGATGAAGGGTGGAAAGTGGAGAACGGAGTATCTTAATACTAGGTTCCCTCTGCCTACCCTGCTATATGCGGAATACTTCGTGAAGCTATGTATATATGTCACTTCTTATTTTGAATAAAACTATTTGACTTTGACTTTGACTACTGTAAAATTTCACCTCAGTTAAATAATTTTTGTATGAAAAAATAACAATCATCTATCCACACAAATTTTCACCTTTATAAGTACATTCCAAATACACCACGATGGTAAACACACCATGGTGTTTCAAAAACATTTCAACATTAATACAACTCGTAACATCAAACAGATCAGGTTTGAGTGTTTACTTTGCAGCTTATTCGCGCTCACCTGCATACATTTTGTGACTTTGAATTCCACATGGCGTTTAAGAGTCGTTAATCCTTTTTAAAAGGGATATAAAACCTATGGTTCAATTTTATAGCTTTCAAGTAGTATGGTTTATCTTTTCTAATAAATATGTTGAGCTGAATAAACATCTTTGTAGAAGGTTGGAGATAGATTATAGTAATTTTTGTGACTTTTCTCTCCATAGCATAGTCAGAAGACTTAGTGTTAAGACCCTCCGTTCTCCACTTTCAGCTCGAATTCAAGCTATTGAGTGTCTTTTTATATATATATATATATTTATTTTGATCACTACGGACGCGTGGTCCGTACCTTTTGTCAATTTCCACTACATTTTCATATTACTTAAAAGCTTATGTAAGCTTAAGCTTATGAAATAAGATATTTTTTTTCCAAAGAGAGTGCAAGTATTTTAGTTGCCTAATTAATATATTATCATTACTTATTATAACTAATAATACTTAACATTGCTTAACATAGCTATTGGGTGTCGAATGGTTGATGTTAAGACCACCACTTACTTCACAAGAGAAAGAAAATATATTGAGAAAATATATGATACTCAACCTCATACGGTAACAGCCAAACGCTGTGCCACTGCAGCATGATGACCTTAATAGCAAAAGAATCTACTTAATCATTAATTTGGCAAAAGAGTTTGAAATTTGGCATATTTAAAGTACATAAGAAAGATTTTACGATCATGTATTAGAAATAGTTTAAGTTAACAAAATTATACATGTACATTTTTTTTTTAACTTCACGCTGTATTCCGCATATAGCAGGGTAGGCAGAGGGAACCAGAGAAGATTCTCTAGTTCCCTCTGCCATTATGAGTGTATTAATATATTCCATTCTCTTTCAACAATTCCGTTCCCCACTTTCCGCTGAATTGAGGCAATACACATACATTTAAGTATAAAATGACATACACGTTACTACTTATAAAGCAACACATATTTTGTCAGGTAGCAAGAGAGAAGCTCGGACAGAGAGGAGCGCGGATAGTGGAGGTGAATGCATTTTTAAGGGGACCCTAAAAACTACACTTGGGTCATGAGTCAAGGCACTCCCCAAACTCCTCTCTGTGCAACGCGATGGTGAGTTACTTCTCTTCTAATTATTCAATGATAATTTTCTTCTCTTCCAATTTTCTCAATGTAAAAAATATATACAAGACTATCCTTACTATTGTTATAAAAAAAGTGAATGTAAGTTTGTTTGTTACGCTTTCACGCCAAAACTCCTCAACCGATTATCATGAAACTTTTTACACATATTCTTACAGGTATTGAGAGGACATAGGATACTTTTTATTATAAAAATATTCTGGCTTGATTTTTTGTCAAAAAATTTGAAAATGTAGCTACTCCAAACCCTTCAAATTGACGCATATTCGCCTTATACACTATAGTATGTAGTATGGACCGCCATTGATCTCACGAGCAAAGACGCAGGTAATAGCTAGGTATTTATAAAATAACATAACGTACGTAGTTAGTAAATATAGAGTTAGGTCATTTTGACTTCTACCTAGCATGAATATTGTAACAGTAACGCCGACGGCGGACCGTCAACAAAAAAGTTTAAATTACTATTCATTTTTTCTTTGTTTAGCCAAAATTTTCCACCTCATTCTTTTATGTTTTTATAATATAGATTTATTATTATTATTTCTTATGATTGAAAATAAGAAAATAATTTATTTTGTTTCAATTTGCTTCACTTTACGTACCAAAAGTAAATAAAATATTGTTTTGAAAATATCCTTTTTTCGCCTGTAATTTTTATAAAAACGATAAATTATCGCTACTACAATTTATTTTTTTCTTAACACCTGACGTGGCTCCGAGGCACAAGCGTGTGACTGTAAACGCGATAGGTTGTAGGTTCGATTCCCATTCCAGGAAATGAAAAAGTGTAGTATTTTAATTTCCTTTCTTTGTTAACAAGGCAAAACGCGGTATTGAGTCCCGTCACTCAGCACGCAATGCCTCAATTCGGCGGAAAGTGGGAAACGGAGTGTCTTAACACTAGGTTCTCAGTTTCCCTCTGCCTACCCTTTTTTTAGAGTCACGATGTGTCCCGCATATAGCCGGGTAGACAGAGAGAATCTGAAAACCTAGTGTTAAGACACTCCGTTCTCTTTCAACAATTTCTTTCCCCACTTTCCTCCGGATTGAGGCATTTCCTGCTAAGTTGCGGAACTCAACACCACGCTTTGCCTTGTTACCAGACAAATGAAAATACTAAATATTATTTAAATATATTAATTCCTAGAGTGGGAATCGAATCTCCAACCTGTCGCTTTTACAGTCACACGCTTGTGCCTCTGCGCCACGATGGCATTAAAAAAATATTAAAATATAACATGTCCTCCGAATGGAAAACAAACTTGCAACTATCGCATTTACAAACAGATACTGTCCCACTATGTCACGATAGCCTCTTTTATAATATTTCGAATTCGGACGGAAAGCGAAGTAAAGAGTGTTTAAACACTACTTGTTTTCTACCTATTATGCAAGAAAAAACGTGAAGCTAAAAAAACGTATCCATAATCTTAATAAATATAAAGGGCGAATTAACAATAAGACGTTACAGCTAGGCTCTACAAAGCGATTTAACTCCATAGAATTCAGGGCACATTGGCGCGAGCTTGCGTCGAGTCAACACGTCTCTATCGCGGGTCGATCATTCCGTCGACTGGTGGAGCAACGAGTTTGTTCAGTGATTTTTTTGTGAATGTTAAATGTCTAGTTCAATTGTGCTTTGTGGATTTTAAATGGAAAAAGTAAGTTTTTTTCAACATTGATTTTCTTTATTTCTTTTTTAGAAATATATATAGGATGTGTTGAAAGGTTGAGGATGATTTAATTCAATTATTGGATTAATTGTGAAAATCGGCGTTGAGTTCCGCCACTTAGCAGGCAATGCCTCAATTCGGCGGAAAGTAGGGAACGGAGTGTCTTAACACTAGGTTCCCTCTGCCTACCCTGCTATATGCGGGATACAGTGTGAAGCTATGTATGTAATTGTGAAAATAATTTATAATGGACACGTTGAAAGAAGAATGGAGTGTTAAGACACTTTACACTGTCCTTTTTTAGATGTATGAAAGTGGTTTCAGTTTCATTCTTAATGTAAAATAAATCAAGAATATTATGATTAAAATAAAATATATCTATAATTAATTTTTTTATACTTAATAAAGATTATGTTTCATTTAATTGAAGATGAATGTACAGTGAAACAGTTTTTTATATAGAAAATGAGTAGTCTTTGTTTTTTTGGAAACAACTTGTTAATCTCTACTTGTGATTTTTGAACAAATTTTAGAATTAGTTACTTAGAATAAATAAGATATGCCTTTTAACTGATAACCTCTTTAACTGATAATCTCTCTATTTTATAATGATAACTTATATTTATGAAGCAGCTTCACGCTTTATCCCCTTTAGTGAAAGTGAACCTAGTCAGAACACTCCGTTTGCCGTATTCTGTCAAAATTCGATATATTGCGTGTCAAGAAGCGGAACTCAACGCCGCAATTTTTACCAGAACTTTGTCTTTTGTCTTTATATCTATATTAATCCATAAAAGTGAACTTAAAAAATATTATAATACTCATTTTTCTTTCTAAGCCTAGAGTATAGAGCATAGATTTCTTAGTGACTAATCACTCTGTTTTCCATATTCATTTGAATATATCGAAATAAATTCTGAAACTTGTAATAAAGTGGAGAACGGAATTATTGTAAGAGAACGGAGTGTATTAACACTAGGTTCCCTCTGCCTACCCTGCTATATGCGGGATACAGCGTGAAGTTAAAAAAAAAGTTATAAAATTAAGCTTTTAGCTCTTCTAAGATTTTGATATAATATATTCAATAATATTTATAACATTATTGATGTGTCTATTCGGAGTGTCTTAATACTAGGTTTACTTTGATTACCTTGCTGTGCAAGATAAAGGAAACAGCTGCTTCTTATTAAAAAAAAGAATAATAATTTATGTGATTAAATATACTAGTGTCCCCGTCGACGCGTTAACAACGCGTTGTCTTTAGTGATGTACAAAGTGTCACTTTTTATAAGCATGGATATGAAACGCATGGTAGTGTGTGTAATATTTATTTTGTTAATTTAATATACTTTGTATGTATTATTAAATAAAATATTAGCATTCTGCATTCATTCTTTATATAATCTACAAATGTGCCAAGTTTCATGCTCCTTCGTCTAAGTAATTTTCGTAAAAAGGAATCCAAAGATTTTGCTTCACCTTGTTATATAGATAGCAAAATATTTTTTTTCATTAGAAAAACCAAAAAAATATATTACAGAGTGGAAAACGGGTCGACATTTTATAAATTAAGTAACTTATTTCTTTAACCGACTTAGAAAATGGTGAAAGTTTTCAATTTAACTATATTCGTGCGTTCTTCTACCTATTTTGATTATTACTTACCTATTATTTTTGTATAATAGCTCCCCATTTTAATTTAATTAAGATCTGAGTAGTTTTGGAGTTATTCGTAATTTTGTTAGTTAGTGACTTTTACTTGAAGACTTATTCTTATTACTATTTTGTTATTTTTTTTAAATATATATCAATTTTCCTCTTTTTTGATATTCATAGTAATAATCTAAGGTTGTATTGTAAGTTTATGGAATATGTTCGGATTATAATAATATATAGGATTATATTAATATTTAAGCTTCTATTTTCGTCTTTTCACAATGAAAGCTAAATTTATGAAGCGATTTAATAAATTTATAGTCGAATCGAATTTAATGTTTTTTTTTTATATATTTTAAAAAATAATTTTCTCTAGATTTTCAAGTTCCAATATGCTATATTTATTTAGGCTCCCATTTTGATAACTTTTTTCTTTTTTTTTTGTTTTTAACTTCACGCTGTAACCCGCATATAGCAGGGTACACAGAGGGAACAAGAGAACCTAGTGCTAAGACACTCCATCCTCTTTCAACAATTCCGTTCCCCACTTTCCACCGAATTGAGGCCTTGCGTGTTGAGTGGCGGAACTCAACGCCGCGCTTTGTCTTAACTATATAACTTTTTGGTTTCTTTTACTCGATTAAGCCGTCAGTTATGTATCGATTTTGATGATACTTTTATTATATTTTATAAGACAACTTTGATGTGGTTCCATTTAAATTTAGTGAAGATCTTATGAATAGTTCTCGAGTTATTCGTAATAATTTGGTTATTTAGTGACTTTTACTTAATGTTGTTTATTTTGTTATTTTGTTCTCTTTTGATATTTCCAGTAATGTTTTAAGCTTGTATTGTAAGTTTATAAAATACGTACGGATTATAATAGTACATAGGATTATATTAATACTTATAAAATATTCTCAAAGCTTCTATTTTCGTCTTTTCACATTAAAAGCTAAATTTATAAAGCGATTAAATATTGTTTGGTGGTAGGAGGTTCGTCCTCCGTCTGGCTCGCGACCACTATCATGTCAAAGACGAACCGCTAAATATCTTATGATGTTCGGTTCGATGGCATGTAAGCCAGGTTTTCCCCTCTCCCACCTATCCTTTCCCCAAAATGTGGTGGTTCCGATAGCGGACTACTACATTGTCCTCCCCTTCCATCTATATCCTCTAGGTTGGCAACGCATACAACATCTCTGGTGTTGTAGAGGTTCATGGGCGAAGGTAACCACTTACCATCAGGTGGTCCTTCTGCTCGTTTGCCATCCTTTATCCATAAAAAAAAAAAGATTAAATATATTTATAGTTGAATATTACTTTTTATATATTTTCAGTTTTATAGAGTTTCATTTCTTCTAGATATTCATGTTAATATACGCTAGCTATATTTTTAACCGATTTTGGAAACCTGAAAATTCTTATGTCGATGTTTCTCAATTAATCCTTGTTTCGATTGCTAAGTTATATTTAGAAAGTTGTTTTTAAATAAATTAAAACAAAATTATTTAAGTGTCTTTGGTAAAAATAATGTAATTTTTTTAAGAGGTGCAGGTTCGATTCCTGATTCGTTCAAAATATTTTTGTTACCTGAACATTTATTTTATTTTATTTTTCTTTTTTTAACAAAGCTTTCATTATCCTTAGCTTTTCTCTACCAAAACGAAATTCGTGGAATGGGTAGAGATAAAATATAATTAAGGAAGTTAGTTGGAACGGTAAAATTAATAGATTTTCCTTGTATTGCTTTCAATTATATTCAATATTTCGGTTTGCTATACATTACGTTATGGACACTTTTTGTTATTGCCCATAACGATATAATTATTTCGCTTTATCTCGCATAGCAGGGTTCTCTAAGTAAACCTATTGTCTACACTCTTTATTCACCGCTTTTCCTGGAGTCCAAGACATTACGTGTTAAGTGGCGGAACTCAACGCCGCACTTTATCTCCTAGAGGGAAGAAATTTAAATAATATAAATTAAATCATTCCTCCGAAAGGGAATCGAACCTACAACCACTCGCGTTTAAAATCAGATGTTGTCCCACTTTGCCACGAAAGCTTCAATTTAATCAATATATGTATGTTAATTATATTGCGTAGATAGGTGCAATTTATTATGTACCATGAAAATTAGGGATGAGTTCCTGAACTGAAAAAATAAACAAAATTTTTCATTTTACAGTCGTATGGAAATGGTCATAAAACCCACGCAAATGAAGCTGTAGGCCACAACTTGTTAAAAATTAAATGAAATTTAAAGCTAAGTTACTGGATTTATTATGCAATAACGTCAAAATAACGCAGAATGCTTGACTGTACACAATAGTTGTGGGTTCGATTTCCATTTAAGAAAATAAATGTTTCTTTAAAGTGCTGCCACTTAGCACGCAATGCCTTATTTGGGTGGAAAGTGGGGACCGGAAATCAAAACGGGAACGGAGTATCATAACACTAGGTTCTTAGATACCCTCTGCCTACCATGCTATGTGCGGGATACAACGTAAAGCTAAAAAAAAAATATTTAGACATAAAGCGGGGTTAAACTCTGTTATTCAATACATATATCTTATCATTACGCCTTTTTGGACGATGTTTATACATACAAACATATACAAATAGCTTCACGCTATATCCCGCATATATCAGGGTAGGCAGAGGGAACCTAGTGTTAAGACACTCCGTTCCCCACTTTTCCCCGAATTGAGGCATTGCGTGCTGAGTGGCGGAACTCAACGCCGCGCTTTGCCTTGTTACCAAACCCAGAAAATGAAAAATTCCATTCTGGTGTGGGAATAGAACCCACAACCTGTCGCGTATACCATCGCACACTTGTGCCTCTGCGCCACGACAGGCGTTGTGTTACCATAAAAATGTATAATTTCTTATAGTTTCACGCACTTTCACTTCACACATCACACCAGATTAGGCAGAGAAATTCTAGTGTCAAGACACTCCACTCTCTCTCTCTATATGATTTTAAAGTAATTGAAAATGCTGTTCTCATTGAATTAATACTTAACATGTAAAGCTTTCGCCTTTTGTTTCAATCACTTTATTTATTATCGTTTAAATTAAAATTGAATTGTAATAAATAAACTTTGTAGGAATGAAACGTGCGTCGTGTATGTTGTTTGGGATTACACGATATAAGATTGATTTCGTAATATACTTTTATTATTTTAAATGGTTTTCATAATAGTTAAGATTTTAACATAAAAGAAAACTGACTTCAAATAAAATTTACTAAAAATTATTACGAATAACTCAAAAACTACTCATACATTCATAACAGAACCCATCAGAAGGGCTAGCTATCGTATAAAAAAAAAGAATGATCAAAATTGGTGAACCCTGTAAAAAGTTATGCGCTAAGACATATAAAGAAGAAACAGTTGAGAATATCCTGCTTTTTTTGAAGTCAAGAAAGAAATAACATTTGCAGTAGAAGCAGTACAAAAAAAAATTCAGCTTCAAAGAGAGAACTCAACGTTAAGATACTCCATTTTTTACTTTCCATCTTTAAAAGAGATTATATTTTCGCCGATTTAAGCCCGAATTCGAAATGGTAGAACTCTACGTCGCGCTTTATCCTACAAGAGTGGGGAAATGAAAATAATATAAGCTAGTGGCCCCGGTGACGCGTTAACAACGCGTTATCTTTAGCAATATATGTATGTCTCACTTTATATAAGCGTGAATATCAAACCATGGTAGTGTGTGTAACATTTATTTTATTAATTTAATATACTTTTTATGCATTATTTAATAAAATATATAAGCCTTCTGCACTCCTTCTCTATATAAACTATAAGTGTGCCAAGTTTCATGCTCCTCTGTTCGCTTAATTTTTGTAAAAAAGGGTTCGAAGTTTTTGCTTCACGTATTTATATATATATAGATATAGATATAATCCCTCAAGTGGGAATCGAATTCACAAACAATCGCGCTTACAGTCAGACGTTGTCCAACTGTACCACTGTGGTGTCTTGAATAAAATATTTTCAATATCATCTAGATTTCATTACATTAGTATTGATTAAAGATAAATATATAGAGACAATGCTAGTAATACTTTTGTATCCAAAGTTTGCCAATTATTATTGTGTTATTTAATAAAAGGTCGTTATTATGGTAGAGTTGATAGATGATTATTGCTATTTTCCCAAGTTCAAAAAAGGGAGGTTTTCAATTTGAAAAGAAAAGCGTTTTCCCCGTGAGGGGACGGGGTTAGAATACAATTTTTCTCCACCGCTGGGTAGCGTTCCGTAAGAGGCGGGTATCCCAGTAGTTTGGTGGTAGGAGGTTCGCCCTCCGTCTGGCTCACGACCACTATCATTAACAAAAAAAGACCATTATCAAAAAACGTTTTCAAATAAAATATACTTAAATAGGACCACATTAGAAGCACTAGGTATAATAGAAAAAAAGAACAAAGTTGATTCACCCAGTAAAAAGTTATGTAGTGATACATATAAAAAAATACAATCGAATTGAAAATCCTTTTTAATAAAAAACTATTAAAAATTTGCAATACCGGGCATCCATTTTTTATATATATAAAATATAGCTCAAGACTAAAAATTAAGCTAAACTATAACTGATATGAATTTCAACGATTCCTTCTCCCACTTTCCGCCGAATTGAAGCATTGCGTGTTGAGTGGCAGAACTCAACGCCGCACTTTGCCTTGTTACCAAACCCAAGAAATGAAAATACTAAATTATACATTTCCT
The DNA here is from genome assembly GCA_033558755.1 of Philaethria dido. Lineage (NCBI taxonomy): Eukaryota > Metazoa > Arthropoda > Insecta > Lepidoptera > Nymphalidae > Philaethria > Philaethria dido. The sequence continues at coordinate 449,959 of JAKGSA010000695.1, read as the reverse complement.
GGAGTGGGAATCGAACCCACAACCTGTTGCGTTGAAATTGTTGAAAGAGAATGGAATGTCTTAACACTAGGTTCTCTGGTTCCCTCTGCCTACCCTGTTATATGCGGGTGGTTAAAAAAAAAAAGTATTATTTTCATATAGTTATAAGTTAACCTGTTAACAGGGGAATAAACTTTTATTAATCCAGCTACAGATTGCAAGAACATGATGGCGCTTAGTCTTTGTCCCGCTGCGCTACGATGGCCATCATTGATTTAATAAATATATTCATAATATTAAAAACTCATAAATAAACATCGAAAACATACATAATTTTAAGTTATAAAATTTTTATACCATTTCATCCGAATAACCTTAATTTCCCTGAATGGCGTACTAAGAAAGGAGGAGGAAGGGGAAAATCGGTCTTACCATAAATCACCACCATTACCCCATTAAAAAGTCAAAACGTGATTACTAATTGCCATGGTTAATTATAAAAAGGGGTAAAAGTCGACCATTATTCATAGAATAAATATTGTATTTTGAAAATGGGATGCGAAAGCTTGTTCAAAGATAAGTTGTATACAGATATTGCTTTTAAGCTTTTTGTCGGAAAAAGGAAGATTTTCTTAATTTGGTTGTATTTTTTTATGTGTCTGTCGCCTATACAACGCCTGTCGTGGCGCAAAGGCACAAGCGTGCGACTGTAAACGCGACAAGTTGTGGGTTCGATTCCCGTTCCAGGAAATGGAAGTTTTCATTTCCTGGGTTTAGTAACAAGGCAACGCTTTGCCGGCGTTGAGTACTGCCACTCCGCACGCAATGCCTCAATTCGGCGGAAGTGGGGAACGGAGTATCTTAACACTAGGTTCCCTCTGTAGACCCTGCGGGATACAGCGTGAAACTATGTATTTTTTATGTGTGTTACCGTTTTTTTACTGGGTGAACCAATTTTGATGAATCCTTTTATATATGATAGCTGTATTTTCTGATGTAATTAAGATCTGACGATTTTTTTATTTATTTGTAATAATTTAACTTTTTGGTGCATTTTAGTCAGTATTTTTATTTTTGATAAAATCTTAAATTAATAATTAAATATATTTATCATACGATAAATATAATGATATTTTGATATATTTTTTTTTTCTTTTTTTTAACTTCACACTGTATCCCGCATATAGCAGGGTAGGCAGAGGAAACCTGAAAACCTAGTGTTAAGACACTCCGTTCCCCACTTTTTGCCAAACCCATGGAATGATGATACCAAACCAATGAAAACTTCCATTTCCTGGAGTGGGAATCGAATCCACAACCTGTCGTGTTTACAGTCGCACGCTTGTGCCTCTGCGCCACGACAGGCGTTCTATACTAATAATATTCCGTAATAAGATTATAAATAATACGACACTTTTAACGAGAGGCTTTGTTAACTTAATGAGAAATTTTAAATAATTTCTTAAAGTTTATGCAAGAATTTTATATTTTAACTCAATTTTATAAAGCGTCTCGAGTTTATACTAGCTCAAGCTAACTGGTAACATGACGCGAAGTCAACTGCACTTTGACATTCCAGGTATTCTGAAATAGAAGGTCCGTTATGTTAGAATTGTCACTTATACTACATGATACATTCGATTTTGATGTAGTACATACATACATACGTAAATAGCTTCACGCTGTATCCCACATATAGCAGGGTAGACAGAGGGAACCTATTGTTAAGACACTCCGTTCCCCCACTTTCCGCCGAATCAAGGCATTGCGTGCTGAGTGGCGGAACTCAACGCCACGCTTTGCCTTGTTACCAAATCCAGGAAATGAAAACTTCCATTTCCTGGAGTGGGAATCGAACCCACAACCTGTCGCGTTTACAGTCGCACGTTTGTGCCTCTGCGCCACGACAGGCGTTTTTGTATTGTAGGCGTATTGTATATAGATTATTTATTGGTTTAAGTGATAATACTAGTGTTTTTTTTTTTATACCACGACGGTGGCAACAAGGCACACGGCCCACCTGATGGTAAGTGGTTACCGTGGCCTATGGGCACTTGCAACACCAAGGGCATCACTTACGCGTTGCCGACCCTTCAAAAACCTATTTATATAGTGTAATATATTATCTAAAAATATATACATACATATATCAACGCAATTCTTCGGCGATTTTCAAAATTAAATAAGCTGCTTGAATTTGAACATTGCACGCTACAAATATAAATTGAAAAAAAAAACTTAGTAAATATAACTTTCTTCTTGTAAATTCATATAAAGGATTTTTTTTTATTTTATACGTTCCGCCAACGCCACAACACTATGTATCGAATTGGGGCGGAAAACGAAGGAAGGAGTGCCTTAATATCTTAATTAGCTTCTCTTTCACTACCCTGCAATACGGGGTAAAGAGTTCCTAAGTCATATAATTTGGGGGTCTTCAAATCAAGAGTCAATAGATTTTTTCTAGGCAAACGTGCCATCAGTAATAATAGTAGACCGCATTAATGCTTACCACTTACATCAGGCTTGATGCGGCCAAAATAAAAAAAAAACAAATAAAAAAAGAGTAAAGCTGAGAAAAAAACATATATTTGTATACCTACCTACCTTCACCTCTACCTAACTTCACGCTTAATCTCTAGCAGGGTAGTCAGAGAGGACGGAGCGCCAAACGCTACGGTCATTTGCATACCTGTGTCATATAATTATTCAATACACTTTTTTTACCTGCTTCACATATTACGTCATATACTAAAAAAATAAAACTTTAAACAAACTATCTCATACACACATTATGTGCAAATATTCCCAAGCTAAAAAAATGTTAAAATTCTGTAAAGAAACTATGTTGGCTTTAAAAAGCAACGTTCTAGTCCACTCAATGCTAAGTCGTAATTAGTGCCTCCCTTTGAAGAGATTACACACTAAATAGAGCTGGAACGGTTACAAAAATATGCGAGTGCTGTACGTTTCCCTTTCTGATGTAAAATTTTGTGGCCCATTTTAAGCATACTTTGGGTAGAATCAGCTACCTAATCAACATGACCTACTACGGTGGTGTTCTGTGCTTTGGGTCAAATGTGATATGATATTTTTAACATACAAAATAATAAAAAAGTACTATAATTCGATATATTTTTATATGGTTAGATAATAAAAAACGCCTGTCGTGGCGCAGAGACACAAGCGTGCGACTCTAAACGCCACAGGTTGTGAATTCGATTCCCTCTACAGGAAATGGAATTTTTTATTTCCTGGGTTTGATGACAAGGCAAAGTGCGGCATTGAGTTCCGCCACTCAGCCTCACTCCTGCCTCAATTCGGCGAAAAGTGGGGAACGGAGTGTCTTAACACTAGGTTCCCTCTACCTACCCTGCCATACGCGGGATACAGCGTGAAGCTATGTATGTGTAATAATAAACAAGCAGTTTCCATTTATAAAACAAGGACTATATACGAGGTATTTCTCCTTGCTTTTTACCTTTCCTTTATGTTTTTTTTAATATATAATGATGTAGTCCATGCTTCCTATATCTCCTCTAATTAAAATTTCTCTAATCAATAAATACTCAATCCGAAATCCTTAATTTAATAAATTCCAATACTAACTTATTAACTAACCAAAATTACTTAAACCATCCACAAATTCTATTTATACCACGACAGATCCACCTTTTCCTTTACTTATTTAACATAGGAAAACTTACCCAGCCATTTCTAACGCCGGTATCAGTGACCACTATATATAACACTTTAAAATTAAGCATTTACACAGTTAAGGTCACTTCCTACAGAGGGAAGGATTCGAATCATTAATTCACCCAACTGATAGTGACAACCGACGTTATAATAAGACTATTATCACGTTACAAACCGACGCCAGAATTAACTGCGCCGTCAAATATTAGCAGATCCCCAAATTATCTATCCCTTGCCACTAAATTTTAGGGCACGCTTGAAAGATGACTTTAATTAAAATCAACTTTACGAACAAATGGGTAAATTTGAATTGAATTGGAAATAAATGAAACCTTTTGACCGAAGGAATTTGGCTGGCATTGTTGATATGAGTCTACATGGTGTATTAGATAACAGTGGCAAGGGGTGAAAATTCTAGTTAGGCAAGGCGGTTAATTTAGAGAAGCCGATATATATTTAGGGAAGTCGGCACATATTGTTAGGGAAGCCGGTAATTTCTAGAAGCCAGTATAGGATGTGAAGGTATTTAGTAATTTCACTATCGAATTTTAGTGATGACTTTTCTTTTTTTTTTAGAGTGTGTAAGATGTCAGAGCTTGTTGTTTTACAATTATATAGCCAATATTTTCCTGGTGACCTTTTTTTAGCTCTCACACCTTGCTTGACTTTGTTTTTTGGCGAACTTCATTACATTTCGAGCCCCACATTTTCATGGCAACTTTTTTTTTAGGTCTCATACTTGTACTTTAAGAAGTTAGGCAAGCCGGTGGGAATCGTGTTGTATGGACGCCTCGCCACTGTTAAATAGATGTATTAAAATTCAGATTCGAAGTAAAAAATGCTAGAAAAAAGAGCTTGGGCAATGAATATATGGAAGTGTGTATATTAAA
>JAKGSA010000695.1:410298-440389 GCA_033558755.1 Philaethria dido | reverse complement strand
TTACTTAGCTCTGAATATTGGTAGCGAGTATTATATCCTTATCAGTTATAAATTGTAAATATAATTAAGAAAAGAAAACTGACGTTAAATAAAATGCAATAATAAGTAAAATTATTACGAATAACTCAAAAACTACTTACCCAGTCGTAACTAAGCACTAGCTATCATATAAAAAGTCATTAAAATTGATTTACCTAGTAAAAAATACAGCAACATACATAAAAAAAATCAGTCAAAGAACTTCCTTGTTTTGAAATCAGTTAATAAAGAAACCATTAAGCTCTTGTCAAATTCTAGTTTTTAAACTAAAAGCTTCGACACTACGGTCACTGAGCTTTCCCTTTGTGTAGGATTAAAAAGAAATGTTGATTTGAAGGCGACATCAAAGAACTTTTTGTACTGTGTTTTATTGATTAATGGGTTATAAAGGACTGTCAGTTCTGTTAGAGAAGTGTTAAGTTGACTTTTGTTTTGTTTTCTAGAAAATAAGAGCTTAAATATTAAATTATATTTAGTATTTTCATTTCCTTGCTGGTAACAAGGCTTCAATTCGGCGGAAAGTGGGGAACGAAAATGTTAGAAGAGAACGGAGTGTCTTAATACTCGGTTTTCTGGTTCCCTCTGCCTACCCTGCTATATGGGGGATACAGCGTGAAGCTATGTATATATGTATGTATATATACTAAAAAAAATGATATTTTGTCAAGACACTTCGTTCTACACTTGCCGCTTGAACCCGGGACGTTGTATATTGAGTGGCGGAACAAAACGCCATGTTTTGTATAAGCCATACGGGAATCTAAATTATATAATTTATTTAACCGACTTCAACAAAAAAGTAGCAAGTTATCAATTCGACTGTATTTTTGATGTAAAGTTGGGATAGCTAATGCTTCTGACATATTCCTATTTGAATTTAGTCGAAACCTAACTAGTACTGTTTGTATTATTCATAATAATGAAATGTTTTATTAAAATCAGTTTTTTTTTAATCGAAATTTTAATAAATAATTGAAAAAAATAAGTGACAAGTGTCATCTCTCAACAAATAGTAAAATATTTCTTGTCGTAATGAGTAATAGTAACCTAAAACAATATTAATTTTGAGACCAAGTCGCTTGGCGACAAGCCAGCCGCACTGCCGTATCTGCTTGATTTAATTCCAGAAATTCATAGTTGAAGATGCTATTAAATTAATGAGGTAGACAATAGGACTAAACATCGCTTGTATATTTCATGCTAAGCTTGTAGACAGAGAACATAGTGTCTAAACACTACGTTTTCGACTGTCTATTTTAATTTGAGTCACTTTGTGTTGATTGGCGAAGCTTAATTCCGCGATTTGTCTTGTAAGAAAGGGAAATGAAAATTGTATAAATATTTATTTCCTTGAGTATTTATTCAATGGTCGAGCAAACAGAAACTCTATAGAGTTCTATTTATATAGTAATATATTTACAGACGACAGTTATATATTTCTCATCTTATCGCATGTCTTATAAGCAAAAAGTGATATATCATTTCACTCAACTTGCAATGCATCAACGTGGGGAACAGGAGAGCTAAAAGAGAATGGAGTGTCTTAACACTAGGTTGTCAGGTTCCCTCTGCCTACTGCTAGTGTAAAGCTAAAAAGAACTCTCAACTCTCCATACAAAGGAAAACATATTGTATTGAGTGACATATTAATGTCTCTCTTTGCCTTACCAGAGCCGGAAAATATTTTTTTTTTCATAGCTTCACGCTGTATCCCGCATATGAGAATCTAATGTTAAGACACTTCGTTCTCTTTCAACAATTCCGTTCCCCAAATAAAAAATATAATAATTTTATACATAATCATTCCCTCGAGTGGGCATTGAACCAACAACCCTCACGCCTACAAACAGACTACGTCCCTTTGTGCCACATGACCTCACATTTGTCTATAGTTTTAATAGTATTTCAAAATTTAGTCAAACTCAATAAAACTACATACTATCGTCGGTGAAGTTGAAATGTGTAAAAGTTACGAAGCAACAACTACTAAAACTATAGTTTACTATACCATACTACTCGATGACATGGTGGTGCAATTGAGAATAGATTGGTTCTGGGTTCTATTCCCAATTGAGGAAATTTTAAGAATAATAATAAATCATTTATTCATAAATGTGGGGTGTATAAGATCTTAATAATTATAATGGATCACCAAAATTGGCCACGCAGGGCAAATGAATATAATTTATCTTTAAAATACTTATGCGACATTTAACGCCTGTCATAGTGCAGAGGCACAAGCATGTGACTGTAAGCGCGACAGGCTGTGGGTTCGATTCCCACTCCAGGAAATGGAATTTTTCATTTCCTGGGCTTGGTAACAAAACAAAGCGCGGCGTTGAGTTCCGCCACTCAGCACGCAATGCCTCAATTCGGCGGAAAGTGGAGAACGGAGTGTCTTAATACTAGGTGCCCTCTGCCTACCCTAATATATGCGGAATACAGCGTTGAAGCTTTCATTTCATTTTTTTCCAATAAATAAAAATATTATAAATATTCAGAAGTTTCAATTCAATCTTTAATAAAGTCAAGGGTGAAACAATAATCTTTTATGCACAGTAAAGCATCTAGCTGAAGCTAAATTTAACTCAAAGCTAATTATAATTTCATTTCCTTAGTATAGTAATTCAAAGCGCGGCGTTGGACCCCGGCACTCATAACAAAAGTGGCTTAACATTAAATTCTCACTACGTAACCACCAAGCATGTGAGACTTTATTTATATAGAGAAGAAACTGATTAGCGCGCCATAAATTCACCATTTGGATGCCGGGCCCATATACATATCTTTTAGTAGATTATAAAGAAATTGTAACTCCAAGAAATGTAAAATTTAGTATATTTTTATTTCTTGGGTTTGGTAACAAGGCAAAGCACGGCGTTTAGTTCCGCCACTCGACACGCAATGCCTCAATTCGACGGAAAGTGGGGAACAGAATTGTTGAAAGAGAATGGAGTGTCTTAACACTAAGTTCTCTGGTTCCCTCTGCCTACCCTGCTATGTGCGAGATACAGCGTGAAGTTAAAAAAAAAATAAATAAAGAAATTTCGCTATTATACCTCTTGCGCCTATCTCTGCGTATTATAAAAAATATATCGTAGTGGGAAATTATAAGTAAAAGCTTGTATAAATGAATGTAAGTCAAGCAACGTGATCAAGAACGTCTTGCTAGCACTTACACCGTGAAAGTTTCAAGTGGTCTTAGCAGTAAGCTTGCTTTTTCGGGCTTTTACAAATATATTTGTTCAACTTATTTACTATAAAGCTTCGCTCTGTTTTTTATTATCTACAAAAATTTTATTATAAATGCAATTCCTAGCAATCGACATTGAATTAGTAGCCCCCATTGACGCTACGACTCAACATGATAACATGTTTGTCACATCAGAAACACTACCTAGTATCTATCATATAAAAAAATACTTTAAAAATGGTTTACCCTGTAAAAAATTATGCGGTAAGACACATAAAAAAACAGTTCAATGGAGAAGCTCCACCTTTTTAAATGTTGGTTAAAAAGAAAATCGACTTCAAATAAAAAGTAGGTATGGTTACTAGGTTCTCTTTGACTAATCTCGCAAAGCTCCTTGTCTTTATTAATAAAATGATAAATATAATTAAATGTAACGAGGACAACGTGATCAAGAATGTGGTCTAAAACCCTTATACGGTAAAAGTTTCGAGTGATCTCAACGTGAAGCGCGCTTATGAAACGCTCAATCGGCATCTAAGGCATCTAAGTCTTTTTTGTCATCAAACTGAATAATTTAGTGAATGGGACGGATTTTTAATAAATATTTTAACTAAAATTTATTTAATTTCTTTTTTTTTTTTTTTTCAACTTCTCGCTGTATCCCGCATATAGCAGGGTAGGTAGAGGGAACCTGAGAACCAAGTGTTAAGACACTCCGTTCTCTTACAACGATTCCGTTCCACACTTTCCGCCGAATTGAGGCATTGCGTGCTGAGTGGCGGAACTCAACGCCGCACTTCGCCTTGTTGCCAAACCCAGGAAATGAAAATACTAACATTTCCTGGAGTGGGAATCGAACCCACAACCTGTCGCGTTTACAGTCGCACGCTTGTGCCTCTGCGCCACGACAAGCGCTAAAATTTATTTTATTATTTCTTCTATTTATTTTAATATTTATTTTAGTGTATATTAATTTGTTTTAGTTGTTTTATATTTTTACTCCTTTAGTAAGAGTAAATTTAATGTCATAATATTCTTCTCTCTGCTTTCTAAGATTTTTGTAAATTAAATTATTTACAGTACATGTTGACATTCCAAAAGAAAATACACTAAAATGAGCAAGAAAACCGCTGGAATGTCAGGTTTTATGAGTCCTTGGATATCTCACTAGGATTCCCTGTGCGGAGATATCCAATGATTCCTGAACGGACTAGGTGTAGTACTGTTAAAAATATTGATAAATAATAAAAGAGATATATTATATATTTAATATATATATACCTACTAATGATATTTATTAGTTTCCTGGATTCAAATAAACTGCACTAAAAAGTAACATTGTTAAATATCACTTAAAAACTAATTATATAGGCCAAACGCCTGTCGTGGCACAGAGGCACAAGCGTGCGACTGTAAGCACGATAGGTTGTGGGTTCGATTCCCACTCCAGGAAATGTTCGTATTTTCATTTTTTGGGTTTGGTAACAAGTCAAAGCGCAGCGTTGAGTTCCGCCACTCAACACGCAATACCTCAATCTGGCGGAAAGGGACGAACGGAATTGTTGAAAAAGAACGGAGTGTCTTAACACTAGGTTCTCAAGTTCCCTCTGCCTACCCCGCTATATACGGGATACAGCGTGAAGCTAAAAAAAAAATAACCTCCTTATTTGAAATCGGTTAAAAATGAAATTTAAATTAGCATGCACCTGAAAAAAGACCATCAAACCGCAAAAACATTATGCAAATAACTAACCCATCTTACTTTATTTAACATATGATTTAAGAGCCACAAAAAACCTCTTAAAATACTAAAAGCTCTGCAAACTTTGTGTATAACTATTCATTTCTGGCTAAGTTTACTATTTATTCATTTAAATTATGTGCAGAATGAAAAATGATGCTACTTTACAGTATGTGAGCTTGACGCCGGTTAATTTGTTAATTTAACAGTTCGACTGCATTTCACTGTAAAAGCGCATGGTAAAGATTTTAACAAAAGCGCCTATTGTGGCGCAAAACGCGACAGGTTGTGGGTTCGATTCTCACTTCAGGAAAAGAAAATTTTAATAATATTTAGTATTTTCATCTCCTCGCTCTAATAACAAGGTAAATCGCGGCGTTAAGTTTCGCCACTCAGCACGCAATGCCTCAATTCGGCGGAATGTGGGAAACGGAGTGTCTTAACACTAGGTTCCCTCTGCCTACCGCGCTATATGCGGGATACAGCGTGAAGCTGTGTATGTATAAATGTATAGATTAGATATATGCCTCAATTTGAGGATATTACCCATATATCATTATAACAAGATTGCCTGAATTTGCAATACTAACTCAAGTCAGGTGGCTGATGGATGTGATGACGTCGTCTTGACTTGATCAAGCATATTTAGTGTTCAGTATCTAAATACTATATAAGATTATTTTATTTATACTAAAAGCATCGTGGTTGTCAGCATCTGGTTGTAAACGAGATTGGTTGTAGGTTCGATTCCCACTCGAGGGAATTTTTATTAAAAGCACGTAGTATAACACGTAGTATCAGGGTAGTTTTACCTAGTCTCATGACACTCCGTTCTCGACTTTTTCCACTAAATTTCATTTTCCACTAAGTTTAAGAAATTGCGTACCCCGGTTTGTATTACCAGAGCGAAGAAATGAAAATACTTTAAATATAATATTTTTCCTGAATTAGAATCGAACCCGCAACATAGCGCAATATTAAAATGTAGATCGATATATTGCATTTTGAGTAGTGGACATCGAGACTGGTTTGTTTTACTAGAGTGGAGAAATAAAAATAATTATTCCCTTAATTAGAATCGAATCCACGACATAACGCAATACAAAATGTAGCTTAATTTTTCACTTTCATTTTCATTTCATCTCATACATCAGGGTATTCAGAGAGTTTTTCCCTGTGAGGGGACGGAGTTAGGAACATGAAACTTGGCACACTTATATTTTATATAGACAAGAACTGCAGAATTATAGTATTTTTTTAAAATAATGCATAAAAAATATATAACATTAATAAAATAAATGTTACACACACTACCATGGTCTGACATCCATGTTCACATAAAGTGAACACACATACGTAGCTAGGACGCGTTATTAACACGTCAAGGGGGACTCTAGTATATATTATTGCGTGTTGAATGGCAGAACTCAATATCGCGCTTTGCCTTACCAAAGTGGAAAAGTAAAAATAATTTAATTATCATTTTCCTAAATCAGAATCGAACCCACAACCAAAGGCACAATACCATCACGTTTTTTATCTATTTGCTTATTTTACTTATATATTGTTTTTTTTTTCTTTTAATTAATAAGAGAATTGCTCCACAAGCATAAACGATTACAATAGACCTATTATTTTGGCTAACACCCAATAATAAATACCTGAAAGTCCTTTGTGTAACACGATCATACGTATGGTAGATATTCGCATTGACACATACGTTACTAAACAAGTATATTTATTTACTAAATACATGTGACCATCGTGTCACAGTGGGATGGCAAAAGAAAATGAGTTTGGTTGTGGGTTGGGATTATATTTATTTAAATTTCCTTAATTGTCTTCAAACCATACCTTTCTATTATTATTAGGTCTGCTGTAAAAAAGTATAATTTTGGGTTGTGGTACTTTGGAATTAAAGAAGCAATGATTATCAGTGGCGTCCATATAACACGATTCCCACCGGCTTACAAAAAAACAAGCTCGACAAAAGTATAAGCATCCCGGCTTATTTCTATATACCGGCTTCTCTAAATATACCGGCTTACCTTTTATAATTTTCACCCCTCCCCACTGATACGTACACTAAAATATTAAATGTTTGATTGTTTTACTTAAAACTTAATAGAGAGTAATATATAAAGGCGTTTATGTAAATAGGTCAGAAAGCTCATAATGTCTAAGAATAAAATGGCTTAGGACGTAGGATAACTATTTGAATAATTTAGAAATTTGTCCACGTTGTGTTTATACAAAGTGTTTCATATTTTTATTTAAATTATTTCTGCAACTTTATATTTCTAGGTGTATTATGATTTTTCATTTTATTAAGTACAGTTAGTTATTTTGTTAACTGACTTCAAAAAAGGAGAAGGTTCTCAATCCGACTGTTTTTTTATGTGTGTGTGGGTGGACCAATTTTGGTGATTCTTTTATATGATTACTAGTGCTTCTATTTAAAGTTAGTTAAAACCTGACAAGAAGTTTTGAGTTATTCATAATAAAATAAATATATTTTAATCAAAAATCCATATCGTCAATTATGTACAATTTTCATCACACCTTGCTTTTTACCGCATAGCGAGATAGACACAAAGGACTAAGCACTTCGATCTTCCGTTTCTCCCTGAATCCAAGACACCATACGTATTGTTATGCCATACCATACATATTTTTTTTATTTAAAAAATCATAACAACCATAATACCTTATATTTAAAAAAAAAAGATAATTGTTGATTTGATTTATCAAAATAAATGATTGGCTGTTGGTGGAACTAAACCAATAAAAATAGAACCCACAACTTCCACGCTTAAAGTACCACTGCGCCAATATTCCATCAAATCAGGATCTCCATCACACTTGACTATTATTTGGTAACATATGAAACTATAAAAATTAAGTACGCTGTAATCTTGTAACGATGCAATTAACATTATGGGATAAGTAATAAACGTCGCGCTTTATGTGAAGATCCCATAGAGCCTTGGTATTTTATATCTTTGGCAGATTATATTAGGAATAAGCGGTAATTATTGTATGGTGGAATCGTTTTTCTTATGGGCAAAAGGAAATTAGACTATTTTTCTAATATGTTTACCTTCTTGGTTATTTCAAAAAAATGTTCGAAATATTCATTCAGTATAATGCCAGTCATGGCGCAGAGGCACAAGCGTGCATCTGTAAACGCGACAGGTTGTGGGTTCAATTCCCACTCCAGGAAATTGAATTTTTCATTTCCTGGGTTTGGTAACAAGGCGAAGCGCGGCGTTGGGTTCCGTCACTCACGACGCAATGCCTCAATCTGGCGGAAAGTGGGGAACGGATTTGTTGAAATAGAACGGAGTGTCTTAACACTAGGTTCTCAGGTTCCCTCTGTCTACCCTGCTATGTGTGGGATACAGCGTGAAGCTATAAGAAAAAAAAACTACCGTTTAACTTTTTAGTGAGTGAACCAATTTTGATAATTCTTTTTTTTTTGTGATAGCTAGTGCTTCTGAAGTGGTCTCATTTAAATTTAGTTTAGAAAGGACGATTAGTTTTTGAGTTATTGGTAATAATTGTACATTTTAGTTCATTTTATTTGAAGCCGGTTTCTTTTTTGTTAAATTTTAATTAAAGTCCATGCAAAATGAAGTCGCGGGATACAGTTTGTATCAAATAAGGCTTCACAGTTATTACCCCCACTTGTGTTTTGACCTTCAGTCTATAAGGCTATGAGTAGGTCACTAATAATATCGGGTTACGCTAGAGGCGTTGTCACCTAATTGGATAGAATCATCAATCTGTACTTACGATATACTAGTAAATCGCCTGGCTATTTTCTTTTGAAATAAAGATTTTTTTTATACCTGCGCTATGTTCCATATAGCAGGGTAGGCAGAGAGAACCAGAGAACCTAGTGTGAGGACACTCCGTTCGAGTTCTAATACGTGTTGAGTGGCGGAACTCATCGCCGCGCTTTGCCATGTTAACAAACTCAAGAAATGAAAATACTAAACTTTTAGATTTCCTGGGTGGGAATCGAACCAAGACCCTGTCGCGTTTACAGTCGCACGCTTGTGCCTCTGCGCCACGACAGGTGTCAAAAGTAAAATTATTACGCATAACTCAAAAACTACACACTACCCGTTAAACTACGGCCCGTTACTCAAAAACGCATATGTTTTTTGTTATAAAGGTCTATATATATAGAAGGTAAATATGTAGTTCTTGTTTCAAAACTTACATAGAAATTCTTAAGTATCGAATTATTAATAATGTCTGAAAGTATATACTATTGGTTCGGTTGAAAAATGATTATATTTAACGGAACGGAACGGAACTGAACTATGTAGCTGTTTTTATTAATCGTAATATAAAAATTTAAAATAGAAAATACTATTACAAATAAAAAGATTTTTCATTTTAATATAGAACCATTACCATTCTTCTTACCATTTTTCTGTGTTAGTAGTATTTTCATTTCCTGGGTTTGGTAACAAGGCAAAGCGCGGCGTTGAGTTCCGCCACTCAGCACGCAATGCCTCAATTCGGCGGAAAGTGGGGAATGGAATTGTAGTAAGAGAACGGAGTGTCTTAACACTAGGTTCTCAGATTCCCTCTGTCTACCCTGCTATATGCGGGATACAGCGTGACGTTAAAAAAAAAATAAAAATAAAAATTCTGTGTAATGGAAAACGAGAATCTAATTATTTCAGATTTGCTACTAGGACATTATAAAATCTTAGTTTAAATTTTTTTTTGCTTCACGCTTTATCCTGCATATCAGGGAAGGCAGAGAAAATCTAATATAGAGACACTCCGTTTGACACTTTCCGCTTTCTCCTTCACCAGAACAAAGAAACGAAAATAAATGAAATATAATTATGCCTCCGACTTGCATCGAACCCACGATCAATTGCATTTTCAGTCACGATGGCTTACGTATAGTACATAATAACATTAAAAGGTCATCCAAAGGTCATCCAAAGGTCATCCAATACAAAGTTAATCATAATTTCCATACTATTAAAACTATGTAAAACTAATTACAGTTTTTAACAGCTGCTGCTAATGCACTTTACAGGAAGGTAATGTAGTTTCAGTGAAATTTCCAGAGTTAAGCAACGCAAACGAATTTCGTTAGGGCAGGACACTTAATATGCAGCATATATTATAGAGGTCAACTCCAATTTAGACGTCTGGGGCTTGAGATAAATCAACTATGCTAAGCTTAATTACAATTTTGGTGTGAATATTTATAACGTAAACAGGCTAATATTCTAAATATAATAATACTAATTTTTAATTGACTTTCAAAAACAGACCTGGGGCCTATTGTGGCGCAGAAGTTTAAGCATATGACTGTAAACGAGACAGGTTGTCGGTTCGATTCCCATTCCAGGTAATGAAACTATTAAACATTTATAATAATTAATATGTAGTATTTTCGTTTCGTCGCTCTGGTAAGAAGGCAAAACGCGACGTTGAGTAACGCCACTCAATACGCAATATCCCCATTCGGTGGAATGTGGCCAACGGAAATGTTAAAAGAGAACGGAGTATCTTAACACTAATTGGTTCTCTGGTTCCATACATACCCTACTATGTGCGGGATACAAATTATTACTTTAATGAGACAAAGTACGATTTTGTGTTGAGCCATATAACACTCATTGTTTGGAGCTCGGGCTAAACGTGGTGGATGGAATGTCTTGACTCTATGTTCTCTATGACTACTCTGCTATGCGAAAAAAAGGGTGAACGTGTATTTTCAATATTTTATGAAAAAAGGGAAAAAAGATAAATGTATGCTATTGAATTATATGAGGCAATCTATTTTTGCTTCGATCGATCATTTTAGACGTGAAGAAAGGTAAATCTGACCTTTTCCCATATTTCTGTTCGACATATTTATTTTTAAACCTTAACACTTCGTATCTTGTAGGAAAATACACGAGTTCTTTTGTAAAGCATACTACGTGTTAAACTTACCAACAAACTAACCAAGAAATAAGAATAGGTTCATATATACGTACATAGCTTCACGCTGTATCCCGCATATAGCAGGGTAGGCAGAGGGAACTTAGTGTTAAGACACTCCGTTCCCCACTTTCCGTCAAATTAAGGCATTGCGTGCTGAGTGGCGGAACAAACGCCGCGCTATGCCTTGTTACCAACCTAGGAAATGAAAAATTCCATTTCCTGGAGTGGGAATCGAACCCACAACCTGACGCAATTATAGTCGCACGCTTGTGCCTCTGCGCGTTTCGCAGAGGCACAAGTGTGCCATCAAAAAAATCAATTTTTACATATATTGTGATATTCATTACAATATAAGAAATCAAACATATTTTTATGAAATATATTGATGAAAAATACGAAGTTTTTATATAAAAAATGTATGTATCAATTTCTTTACAAATCCGTTGGTCAGTTTTTGTATGTTTCGCAATAAATAAAAAAAATATTTTAAATATCACTTTTTTGACATTTCCATTCATGTGTATAGAAATGAAAGAATAATTAACATTTTAACAAAATAAGAAAACTGATGTCGAATAAAATTTAATAAAAAGTAAAATCATTACGAATAACTCAAAAACTAATAACTAATAACCCCTGTCGTGGCGCAGAGGCACAAGCGTGCGACTGTTACCGTGACAGGTTTTGGGTTGGATTTCTGCTCCAGGAAATGAAAATATTATATATCATTTCAAATATTAGTTTCCTGGATCTGCTAACAAAGCAAAGCGCGGCGTTGAGAAAGTGAAAGTGGAAAGAAAGTGGGCAATGGAAATTTTGAATGAAACGGAGTGTCATAACACTAGGTTCCCCCTGCCTATCATGTTATGTGCGAGATACAGCGAGAAGCTAAAAAAAGACTCAAACACTACTTATTAGATTTTAAATAAATTTAAATGGGACTACATCAAAAGCACTAGCTATCATATGAAAAGTATAATCATCAAAATTGATTCACCCAGTAAAAAATTATGAGGTAACACATAAAAAGCGCCTGTCGTGGCGCAGAGGCACAAGTGTGCGACTGTAAAACGTCAGGTTGTGGGTTCGATTCTTACTCCAGGAAATGAAGTATTTTCATTTTCTGGGTTTGGTAACAAGGCAAAGCGCGACGTTGAGTCCCGCCACTCAACACGCAATGACTTAATCTGGCGGAAAGTGGGGAACGGATTTGTTGAAAGAGAACGGAGTGTCTTAACACTAGGCTCGCAGGCTATATGCGGGATACAGCATGAAGTAAAAAAAACACATAAAAAAAATTAAGCCGAATCTCCTGTTTTGGAAGTCGGTTAAAAGCAATATAACATTTAACTTTTAACTCAAGCCCTACCTTTTTGCATATTTTAAATTATGCGAGATCCACATGAGACTACTTCAAGAACAACGTCGTAAATAACGCTCTTGACTTAAAACAATTTGAACTATAATATATTTTGTACGCAAGGGAAATTCTAACTTCGTTAGGTTTCTCTTAGCCCTAACTTCCTAGGTTAGGTGGAGGAAATAAGTTATAAATCTATTTTTTTGTTCAGATTCATACTTTCTTCTATATATAGATTTTTTATTTATTATATAAACATTTATAGTTTATTTATATATATAATAACGCCTGTCATGGCGCAGAGGCACAAGCGTGCGACTGTAAGCACGACAGGTTGTGGGTTCGATTCGCACTCCAGGAAATGTTAGTATTTTCATTTCCTGGGTTTGATAACAAGGCAAAGCGCAGCATTGAGTTCCGCCACTCTGCACGCAATGCCTCAATTCGGTGGAAAGTGGAAACGGAATTGTTGCAAAACGGAACGTTGAAGAACGGAATGTCTTAACACTAGGTTCTCGGGTCTTTACCTACCCTGCTATATACGGGATACAGCGTGAAGTTAAAAAAAAAAAGATTATTTAAAATAGTTTCACTCAAAAAAAAATTTTATCTAACAATATTTAATTGAAATTTCTATTCCAGTTAGGTTTATAATCCTTTTGTTCAATTGAAATGCTCTTAAAAAGCAATCGTACAACTAATAATGTAGGACAATAATCTGATTATACTCTTATCATAATATGTGACTGGCCTCGGCTTAGGCTTCATACGTATTGTTTTCCATACAAGTCCAGGCCCTCGTGGCACAGTGGAAGTCTGAATGTAAAGGTGATTGGTTGTGGGTTCGATTCTTCTGATATCAATATATTTAAATTTTAAATTTTTGCTCTGGTAATTAAAGTGCGGCGTTGAATTTCAGTTATTTTTTTAGCTTCACGCTGTATCCCGCACATAGCAGGGTAGGTAGAGAGAACCAGTGAATCTAGTTTTAAGACTACGTTTTCCTTTGGCATTTCCATTCCCTACTTAACTCAATACCGCGCTTCGCCTTATTATCAGTTCGGGGAATGAAAATACTAAATATGATTTTATATTTTCATTTCCTGGAGTACGAATCGAACCCACAACCTGTCGCGTTGACAGTCGCAAGCTTGTGCCTCTGCACCACGATAGGCTTTTATTTTATTTATAGGATGCATAATTTACTAAATAAAAAAAAAGTTAATCAAATACTTTCAGGTAAACATTTTTCAAATAACATTAAAATAAATTTTCCACTCGGGTAAGAGTAAACGCGGAGTTGAGTTCCGCCGTTTTACACACAGTGTCAAGAATTCGGACATTAATCGAACGGAGTGTCTTGATACTAGTGTCAATGAACCTAGGTTCACTCTGACTACCCTGCTACATGCGAGATAAAGCGTGATTCTGCTTTTCTACTTATAGAGAAAGTCAGAATAAGAACATGGGAACATGTATGGCATATTTTTTATAGATATTGACATTTGACACATGAAATGACATTTGGCGCTCCATTACCTTGGCCATTTTCCGTTTGTCATTAACCTTCAAATTTTGTCTTGATTCTTCCAATTTTTTGTTACTTAGATATTTTAAGTACTTTAAAAACTTTTACATAATAATAAAAAAAAATACCAAAAAATTAAATTTGCTAAAAAGTAACATTTTTACGAATAATCGATAATAATAGTTACTTGTCAGACCTTGAGTAAAATTAAAGAGGATCACATCAGAAGCATTATCATATAGAAAAGAATCATCAAAATTGGCTCATCCAGTAAAAAGCTACGCGAAAAAGTTACACAAACAAAATAAAGTCGAATTGATAACCTTCTTGTTTCGAAAGTCGATTAAAAAGAACTTATATTATCTATATATTAATACGTGAAGCAAAATCTTTGGAACCCTTTTTACGAAAATTATGCGGACGAAGGAGCATGAAACTTGGCACATTTATAGTTTATATAGCGAAGGAGTGCAGAATGATTGTATTTTTTTTAAATAATACCTAAAATATATAAAATTAATGAAATAAATGTTACACACACTACCATAGTTTGACATATACATACACACGTTGCTAGGTCGCGTTACTAACGCGTCCACAGGGACACTAATTCATATAAATAAGCAAGAAACCGGTACATAATATATTTAAATTAAAACTGGCATTTATTTATTTTTCAAACATAATAATTAGCTGCTGCTAGCAAATGCGTGCCGTCGAACGGTCTACAACTCTCGAGATAGGTCACCGAGATACAAAGAGCACCTCTTATTAATTATAAAGTTGAGATACTTCAAACGTATACAGTAGGCATTGTCTGTAGATATATACGTCAGTGGTTTTTTTTTTTTAATTTTAATTAAAAAATATATAATGGAGGTCATCGTTGCGCAGTAGGACACCTGATTGAAGATGCGTTTGGTTGTGGAGATTTCCATTTCCCACTCGAGAGAGTGGTTAGTTAATTTTTTTTTCGCTCACAGATAAAGCGTTGAGTTGCGGCAGTTAACAAGCAATGTCTTGATTTCGGTAAAGCAGTGAACGCCTGTCGTGGCGCAGAAGCACAAGCGTGCGACTATAAACACGACTGGTTGTGGGTTCGATTCCCACTCCAGAAAATGGATTTTTTTCATTTTCTGGATTTGGTAACAAGACAAAACGCGGCGTTGAGTTCCGCCACTTAGCACGCAATGCCTCAATTCGACGGAAAGTGGGGAACGAAGTGTCTTAAAACGTCGGTGGCCTCTGCCTACCCTGCTATATGCGGGATACAGCGTGAAGCTATGTAATGTAAGTAACGGATCTTGACACTTGGTTCACTCTGTCTGTACTGGTATGCGGGACATAACCTGAAGCTGGTATTTTTTATTACTATAATGTCTTCGCATATCTTTAATATTTTTAAAATGTTAATCACACACTTAGGAATAAACAAAACTTTTAGAAATCGTAGGAATATTTAAATGTAGCAAGACTCAAACCCTCGCCTCTTGGATACCGTCCAAGGATTTTAACCGCTATGCCATGCGTCCTTATCTAGCTAGCTAGCTTTTGTATTAGTTTGTTACAAATTGTTTTGTTTAGCTTCTCTATAGGGAGTATTTACAAATTTCTGCTACCCAAAGGTTATTATTATGAACAACAGTGTTTGGCAAGAGAGAATGCTATTTATTAAATATTTTTAATATTCTAAAAGGGCCAAATGGTTTGAGCTGTTCTACAGTATTTTTTTTATACTTTTTGTATTTTTTTTAATATTCTCACTTTTCTAACAATATAATAGTCTTCGTTTATCATCTTGCTAATTTCCACCTACATATTTAACAGACTTCTAGCATTTCACTCTAATGCCACGATTCGGATGGAATTCTACTGCATTCTTGTCTTTTCATGCGAAATTGACTGGATGCTTGGCGCATACTATTCTATACTTTCCTTAATGTGAAAACGTGCAGTTTTATTATTCGTTTATTTGTTAAATGCTAAGTATTTTTGAATGGTCCTGAAATTTAAATTTATTATTTTTTTGCAGCTTTTAAGCTTTTTTCCGTATAACGGGGTAGAGATAACCTAGTAAGTTGAGTATTTTCATTTCCTGGGTTTGGTAACAAGGCAAAGCGCGGCGTTGTGTTCCGTCACTCAGCACGCAATACCTCACTGCAGCGGAAAGTGGGGAACGGAGTGTCTTAACACTAGGTTCTCAGGTTCCCTCTGCCTACCCTGCTACATGTGGGATACAGCGTGAAGTTAAAAAAAAAGGTAACCTAAAGTCAAGATACTCTGTACCTACTTCACTTCTAGTTAGAAAACAGAATATCGTGTGTTAAGTGTAAAATTTTTAATAAATACATATAACACTCAACACGTTATGGCTAGAATCCATGTGAAAAGAAGAGAACGGAGTTTCTTTACCCCAGGCTCTTTCTATATATGCGACATAAAAAGTGAAAATTTTAAGAAACAATGTACTAAAACTTTACATTATAACGAATAACTCAAAAACTACTTGTCAGATCTTTACCAAATTTAAAAGAAACAACATCAGAAGCTCTAGCTATCAGACATAAAAAAGAACCATTTAAAATTGGTACACACAGTAAAAAGTTTTGAGGTAACATAAAAAAATATGCAATCGAATGGATTACCTCCTTTTTGGAAATTGGTTAAAATTACTAAATAATTTCATAAAACATCCGCCACTCAACACGCAATGTTACGAATCCGTGCGAAAAAAGGGACGACGGAGTGTTTTACCACTGAGCTGTCTCTCTCTCTCTCTCTCTACGATATATGCATTGTAGGTGAAAATAAAATGTACAAAAATCACTTATTTATGAAAATATGTAATTTTAATTTAAAATAATTAAGTTTATTACATAACAAGCAAATGTTAGCTCAGCATGAAACTACAGTCGCCACTTACGTAGATAGGTCACCGGAGATACAAAGTGAAGTGGTCATTCACTATTAATTATATTATGGAAGATTGAACATTTTTGGTGTTTATAAACTTTTATTACATACATACATACATTATATAGCTTCACGCTGTATCCCGCATATAGCAGGGTAGGCAGAGGGAACCTAGTGTTAAGACACTCCGTTGCCGACTTTCCGCCGAATTGAGGAATTGCGTGCTGAGTGGCGAAACTCAACATCACGCTTTGCCTTGTTACGAAAACCCAGGATATTAAAAATTCCTGGAGTGGGATCCGAACCCACAACCTGCCGCGTTTACAGACGCACGCTTTTGCCTCTGCGCCACGACAGGCGTTTCAACTTATTAATGATTTAAATAATAAATAGAATGTCTATATATAATAAAAGATAGAAAGTTTTAAATACTAATTAAATAGCAGTTTCACGCCTTTTCCCGCATAACAAGGTAGTCAGTAAAACTATACTAGATTTTCGTCCGAATTCGAGACATTGCGTGTTAACTGGCGAAACTCAACGCCGTGCTTCGTCTTTCCAGAGTAAAGACATGAAAATAATTTATATAAAATCATTGCCCTTTAGTGATTAAAGTCAGTCGACCTTGACCTCTAATATATATGACTAACTTAGCCGTATTTGAATCACACACAAAATTTTAATGTAATTGTTTGTATTTTATATACATTTAAATAGTCCACGTGAGAATAATACATGTAGGTACATAAACAGCAAAAGCTTCCGTCATCGTTCTCGATGGTAAAGGCTTCGATTCTCAAAAGAAGTACATATTGTTATTTATTTTCATAAATCTAGGCTTGTCACACAAAGTGCGGTATTGAGTTCCCCATACTGTACCTATTTTTATATGAAAAATGTGACACACACAACATCTGTGAAGAAAAGTAATGATAACTTTATAACGAAAATTATTAAAAAATATATTCTATTGTTTCAGGTATATCCACCGATTTTGATATGAGATGGGCATTCGTGCACTGTGGTGCGCGTTACTTGTCACACTCTTCAAATCTTCCGGAAGCGACTGGCTGAGCTGCGGCCGAATCAGGGAGTGTCACTGCAAATGGTCCTCTGGCAAGAAAACTGCAACATGCATCTCCGCCGGTCTCACACAAATACCTCACTTAGCATCAGATATACAAGTACTAGACTTACACGGAAACAACCTCAGCGAACTTCAGCAAGATGCTTTGGCCACTATAGAATTATTAAACTTACAACGTCTGAACCTCAGTGCCACAAATCTGCGTTTCTTGCACCAAAACGCTTTCCGGGAACTCCGTATTTTGATAGAATTAGATCTATCCCGGAACTATCTCACCGAACTTTCACCTGACACATTCAAAGGCAACGAGCGTCTGAGGCTTTTAGTTCTTAATGACAACCCGTTAAGTAAATTAGTTGCTCAGCAATTCCCACCCTTACAACATTTAAAGAAACTTGAACTTTCACGATGTAGGCTCCGCAAAGTTCACCCCTTTGCCTTTGTGAACCTGCGGGCGTTAGAAACGGTACATGTACAACAGAACTTGCTTTCATATCTACATCGGGACACGTTCAACCTGCCTGCTCTGAAAACTTTAACGCTCTCCGATAATCCCTGGTACTGTGATTGTAGGATAAGAGAATTTCACGAGTGGTTTCTTAATAGCAATCTTGGTAATGAAGAGGTGTTTTGCTCCGGACCGAACAACAAAGCACATACATCCTGGCTAGACATTAAGGGCGAGGATATGGTCTGTCCTCCTGCAGCTGTAACAAATCCATCCGTAATTCGTACTGAAACCGGCGCGGACATTTCATTTGGTTGTTTTGTCCGTGGAGATCCCACGCCTAATGTTTCTTGGTATTTTCGCCACACACAAGTTGTGAATAAGACTTATAGTGATAGTGACATTTTCGTTTACCAATATTCAAGTGGAAATTTTAATGAATATGTTGACGATTTTATAAATAAAAGTGCTCAGTGGTATAATGTGACTATAAGTAATGTTACCAGTGAATTAGCTGGGGAGTGGAGATGTAGCGCTAAGAGCACAGCGGGGGAATCTAGTGCTTATTTAACTCTTTTTTTGCCGAAAGCGAGAACTGCCACTGCTCGGAGTGCACCAGATTATTCAAAGTTTTTCATAGCTATAGGCGCGGTGCTGGCAATGGCTAGTACAGGATTCATAGCCGCCTGTGTTTGTTGGAAGATAAGGCGTCGAAGTGTTCCTCCGAGTCGCAGTTTTACTGACCAGGAAAAAAAATTACTAGACACTTCCATAGCCGTCAGTTGTGACAGAACAAGCGTGGACATGGGATCTTCTTACGGTTTTGAAATGTTTGACAGATCGATGTCTATGGAGAGTGAAGATACCCAAAGATGTATGGAACCAGTACAGATAACTATAGAAGGTCCTTCAGGAGCGTTTCCTCCACCACCAGCAGAATTTGCTATACCAGCACCATATGGCAACATATTTATATCGGTCCAAGTTACTGGTCATAATGAGAAATTTCCGGATTTATTAGGCGGTGGTGCGACTTTGCCAAGGCGGAGTAGAACTTGTTTTTTGAAATCCGCTTACGATAATATGGGGCCGAGAGTGACGGCTACAGGGAGCTCCACGTGGTCACTGCCAGGGGCAAAAGGTGACAAAAGTAGAGACACGACACCTCCCATGCCATTATCAACTTTTTCAACTGAATTCACTGCTTTATAAAATTTATAGTTAAATTTTTATATCTATAGATAATAGATGGATCGAGATTTTGTTCGGTATCTCAATGCATATGTTTATAAGACTTAAGTTTATAGAATACTACAGAAATGTTTTTAATTAATTTGTGCGTTTTACAAATTGAAATGAAACTGCTCGAAATTAATATTGTTCTATAATTTTATATTCTGTATAAAATCATAGAACAATATTAATTTAATATTAATTATATTAATATATTTTAAATGTCCACATATGACCCACTTAATAATTTTATGCGGCCAGCCAAGCTTTTATATATTACAGATATAGATATTTTGCCGCTAATACAATAAGAAGTGGCATTTTTTTTTTCAAATTTTATGTAAAGAACTGTAGGCGACATAATAAAAAATCTAAGTTTGAGGTTTGGCCCGCCAAAAACTTTCAAAAATTGGCCCATTGCTAAAAAAGGTTGCGTACTCCTGGCCTAGACCATTCAATAAAAACGCTACATAATAAATTCAACACGTAAAAGTAATTCTTTGTAAGTTTGTTCGTTTCAAAAAAATAATTTTCCTAAGTGACTTCAGCTAAGGTAACCCTTTTCCCATACATATAAACATATTTTGCAATTCCCATTCCTTTTCTATAATAAAATTACTGGAGGCCAAAATTTTATATTATCAACAGGAACTTGGGCTTTAAATGTTATTAAATAATAATATAATAATAATAATTCTTTATTCAAGTGACCAGTGACTCATTGTGGTTAGTAAACAAAAATTTCTTACAGCCTAGGTTAGTTATTATTACATTTCATTTTTTTTTAAAATAAATGTTACAATACACACGAATCACCGCTGCACCATCCCGTTTGCAACGGAACAGCAATGATTCATGTATATGCAATCCAGTCTATTAGATATCATGTTCAGGATTTTGTTGACACTACCCCGTACCCTTCGCACCAGAGACCCGCACCTTTTTCTCATAAGGGCGTAAAAACAGTCAACACGCGCTTCAGTGAACATTCCTGAGGCACTGCAGCATCAAGGTAGCCCCAACAGCACCCTGAACGCGTTACTATACTGAACGCGGAGAGCGCTGTAAGATTTTTGAGTATATCCCGCCCACAGACTGCACGTGTAAAAAGATATATATGACATAACATTTATCATATACTAACCGACTTCAAAAAAGGTGCACATTATCATTTTAATAATGCTTTTTTGAGTGTTACCGAATAACTTTACTGAGTGAACCAAATTTTGATGATTCTTTTTTATATGATACTATATGTGGTGGTGTGGTGAATTGTACTTTTCAGTTAATTTTCTTTAAAGTCGTTTGTTTTTTTTTTTGTTAAGTTCTTAATTATTATAGAAACAAATAGCTGTATCCCGCGACTCTGTTTGCGTGAAATATGAAACCCAAAAACTTCTTTTTTCCTGTTTTTGTATCTGTTCTGCAATTCATCTCTTAGTGTCTTAGTTAGTTAGTCTACGTTTAGGACTCCGGACCGGCTGAACAGAGGCCCGCTGGATACCCACTAAAACTTCATGGTGCTCCTCCGATACTGCCACTGGCTCCTCAAGAAACACTAAATCTTAATGTTCTATGGCTAGAACTTTCATCTCTACACTGTCCGTCAGTTATTTATTACCGCAGGTTTTTTTATACAGTGACAATATTATAAGAATCTTTAATTTTCATGAGATCAGTGGCTAGTTACTAAATCAAGGAATATGCATAATTTTATGGGCAGGTACAGGTTCATTTCAATTTGTAAGTTTCTATGTAGTTAAGTTAAACACATATGTAACGTAACATATCAGTCTTAGCAGCGTGCTTTTATTAATTTTAGATACTAACATTTTATGTGACTAC
The DNA here is from genome assembly GCA_033558755.1 of Philaethria dido. Classification (NCBI taxonomy): domain Eukaryota; kingdom Metazoa; phylum Arthropoda; class Insecta; order Lepidoptera; family Nymphalidae; genus Philaethria; species Philaethria dido. Next base: position 419,035 of record JAKGSA010000695.1, on the reverse strand, counting down.
TTCGATGTAGGAAATAGTTTGTATTGTATAGTAATAAATAGTTTTAAGAGTTTGGATCGAAAATAATTGCTTTAAATTTTATGAAAAATTAAAAAAATAATAAACAGATTAAAAATGAATGTCTTGCTTTTTTTTTTTGATTTTTTCAAAAATACAGGATGATAAACAAGTTCACAATGCAAATTATATTAATAGTATGAATATTTTTTTTGCTTCAAATTTTATCCGGCATAGCAGGATGCAGGAAAACCACTCAAGATACTAATCTCTATTTTTCGTCCAAATTCGCACCACACTTTATTTTGCCAGACCAGATTCCACTCAGCATGAGGACCCCCCGGAGAGCATGCATGAAGAGGTTAATGACTGTGAATGAGGCGAAAGAGGTATGCAGGGACCGTAGCGTTTGGCGCTCCGTTCTCTCTAACTACCCCGCTAGGGATAAAGCGTGAAGTAAGTAAGTAAGCCTCCAGGAAGTGTAAAAGTTGTATTATTTTCATTCTGGGTTTGGTAACAAGTTTTAGGCGTTTATAGGCAGGAACTGTCCTGCTTCGCCGCGGTGCCTTATCAATTAACTAATTATAGTTTTTGTTACCTTCTCTCTTGTAAGTATATGAAGAGAGGATACTCCTTAGCGCTCCATCGATTAATCATAACGTTGCAGGAGGAGCGGTACCTAAGCTTTCTTTATATGTGCTTATAGTAAAATTATACTTGAAAACTGTTGAGTGTCTTACCCGGTATTACGGAACTGCACTCCAAACTGGTGGTATCTTCTTAACTGACATTACTGACTTCTTTTTTGTTCATTAACAATTCTAAAATGCTTATTATGATAAGCTTATTTAAATTAAAAAATATATATGTTTTATTTTTAATTTTTTTTATCTTGTTATCTAACTTCCAAAAATGCGTTTTGCTTCTTATGTGGTCCCATTTAAAATAAGTTAACGAGATTTGACAAGTAGTTTTTGAGTTATTCACAATAATGTTCCTTTTTAGTCCATTTTATCATACAATCTCTATATTTCTAAAATTCATAGAGAACGGGGAACAAAGTATAAACGAGAATCAAAATTCAAATAAACAAAACTTTCCTACCCCGCTAACATACACAAAGCTTTTCAACATTCAACTAAGTAGATGACAATACAATCATCGTACAAATGTGAGTGTGAATAACAGATTAAAATAAAAAAATGTTAAAATAATAACGCCTGTCGTGGCGCAGAGGCACAAGCGTGCGACTGTAAACGCGACAGGTTGTGAGTTCGATTCCCACTCCAGAAAATGTAAAATTTAGTATTTTCATTTCTTAGGTTAATTAACAATAACAACAATGGTAACAAGGCAAAGCGCGGCGTTGAGTTCCGCCACTCAACACGCAATGCTTCAATTCGGCGGAAAGTGGGGAACGGAATTGTTGAAAAAGAATGGAGTGTCTTAACACTAGGTTCTCTGGTCCCCTCTGCCTACCCCCTACCTAACTTCACGCTGTATCCCGCATATGCTATATGCATACAGCGTGAAGTTAAAAAAAAAATCAACATACATATGTATATATTCATCAGTCGGTTACAAAAATGTATATATAGGATGCTTACGTTACTGAGTGACTGACAGACAATGTATAGATGAAACTACTGGTCATAGAAAACTGAAAATTGGCAAGTAAACTCCTTGGGGAGTGCAGGGAGCATTAAAAGGAGCTTCACGCTATGTCCTGCATAGTATTCACACTGAACATAGAGTCAAGACACTCCATTCTCCGCTTTTCGTCCAACTCGACCTGCTTATTCTGTGGTGGACATCAACGCCGCGCTTTGTCTCACCAGAGGTTTGGTTTTTCTTTTTTTTTTTTATTTCACGCTGTATCCCGCTTATAGCAGGGTAAGCAGAGGGAACCTGAGAACCTAGTGTTAAGACACTCCGTACTCTTATAACAATTCCGTTCCCCACATTCCGCCAAGTTGAGGCGTTGCGTGTTGAGTGGCGGAACTCAACGCCGCGCTTTAACTTGTTACCAAACCCAGGAAATGAACATACTAACATTTCCTGGAGTGTTATTTAGGCTAATTGGGGAATGTAGATGAGCAAGAGAAGAGACCTCGAAATTTCTACAAAAACTGAAAAACCCAAGATCTTAGGTTCTTTAGTCCACGTAAACGTAATCGCGAGATACAATTAGTCTAATATATTTTGCTGACTTACTTCTAAAAGCTTTTAACTGGAACTGAAGATTTCAAATGAATCAACGTACAGTCGAAGGTTTATCTTCAAAGTTCTAGGCAATATTTTGGCAAGGTATTCGAAGTGAGCTAGTGTTCTCAACATAATGAAAGCCAAGACAAAGTTACATATCGAAAAAATAACTTTCGGGTTCCTTAGTTGGAAAAGTTGGGAGAAATATAAAGCACTCATCTAACTTTTAGCGGTTTTGTCAAGAGTGATCTGTGAGGTTGATTGGTTATTCTGGTCCTTGTATTTATTTGAAGATATGAACTTACGAACCATTGATATAAGGTTTAAGCTTTGTTATTATATACATTAATATAATTAATGTTTGAATAAAAAAAAAAGAAACAATACATAAAATAGTATAACCTATATACGTGAAGAAAAAGTTTTGTACCCCTTTTTACGAAAATTACGGAGAAGCATGAAATTTGGCACACTTATAGTTTACATAGAGAAGGAGTGCAGAATGTATTTTTTTTTTTAACTAATGCATGAAAAGTGTATTAAATTAATAAAATAAATGTTACACACACTACCTTGGCTTGACGTCCATGTTTATACAAAGTGACATAAATAAAGACACGCGCTGTTAACGCGTCAACGGGGTCAATAGTCCTAATTAAATTCCTTTTCTTTTTTTTTTAACTTCACGTTGTATCCCGCATATAGCAGGGTAGGCAGAAGGAACCCGAGAACCTAGTATTAAGACACTCCGCTCTCTTACAACAATACCGTTCCCCACTTTCCGCCGAACTGAGGCATTGCGTGCTGAGTGGCGGAACTCAACGCCGCGCTTTGCCTTGTTACCAAACCCAGAAGTGCATTTCGTGAATTTCCTGGAGTGGGAATCGAACCCACAACCTGTCGCGTTTACAGTTGCACGCTTGTGCCTCTGCAACACGACCGGCGTAATTAATATCGTTACAAAAACCTAAAAAAAGACTTTCACCGCTAACAGTAACACCATACCACACCGTCCGTATCGGAATCGAGCGCTGACATTTCAATTTGCTCAAAATAATGGGCGCATTGTAAGGCGAACAGCGTCCGCTATGTGACTGGCGTATAAAGCGAAAAGTAAACGAATTTACCTACCAAGTGATTGACGTATATCCAATAAATGCCTATATTATCATATTTCTGATTCTGATTTAATACGTATGTATAATCTTATGTTATATGCTTCATGCATGAAATATGGTTGTTTTTGTGTGGAAAGTGACATTTTCTCTTGAAATATTCATACTTTGAGTTTGATTATAATAGCTTTACTTAGAAGCCTAAAACTGGTGGAACTTATAGTTTCTTGGGAAAAATTCTAAAGATCATCATTACTAAGTGAACAAGTACTTGAAATTTACCAACGAACTAACCAGGAATAGGTTTAGAGTTGATGTATACATGGTTGAGGTAGAAGCGAGAGGTGTATCAGAGAAATATCTTTTTAATCTACTAAAAGATCTTCCTAGAACCGTCATCAGTTTATTCTTAGCACGTATATCGAAGGCGGTGGAAGGTGATGGAGAAAGAAGCACGGAAAGAGGAGGTGAATGTCCATTTTAAAGAAGCCCCTTAAACCTAAACTTGATAATTTTCATAAGAGAATATATTCCTTAGCATTTCATAGATTCACTATGTCAGCCAGGTCCATCGCTTGCAGGAAGAGAATCCTGGAACAGTGCCTGGAACCCAAATGTCCCATATCAGTAAAGATCAAGGGGCCCCTTTAAAATGCGCTTTAACGCTTTTCTTCACGCACTCCAGGCTCGTCTCTCGTACATGCAGTTTTCGTAATTTGACTTTGGTTTTACGTGCCTCGGTATCTTCATTTAGTACGCAACATATCGAAAGAAATGAAAACTGTACATGAGTAATATTTCATAGATTTTATCTGTCTCGATCACAGTTTATGAAAAATGCATAAAAATATATTGGAAGTACGACGAAAGCTAGAAAGACGCCTGAAATATTATTACTGCTAAATTTCTCCAAATCAAATTGCGATATGTCAGACTTTATTTGTTACTCTTTCACGCAATGATTTCATGATGAATTTAAATAATAATAATAAATACTCTTTATTGCACCAGAAATATACAAAATAAAAAGAGCTTAATATTTATAATAGTACAATGGGCGACCTTATCGCTAAGAGAACGATCTCTTCCAGGTAACCTTTAGGTATAGGAGAGAACATATGAAATGGGAAGGGGTGCAAAGAGCAGATAAAAATCCAAAATATAAATAAAAATACATATAAACATACACTATACATAAACATACGTACATAAATACAAATATACATACATACATATAAATATCTATACATACATACATAGACATACTTCATTAAAAAGAATAATAAATAAATAATACATTTAAATAATATTTAATTTAATCTATTTAAATGAAACTTAACAAAATAAAAATCTGTATATAAGTATGTACTTTTAGTGGCAGTCGTTATCGTCGTCGTGGCAGCGGTGCGATGCCCACTGCTGGACATAGGCCTCCCCCAAGGATTTCTCCCGCAGTTCGTGGTGGTACCTTCAATAAACTAATATTATGAAATATCTGCCAACTGAAATAATCAATTAAGATTACTTTCTGTAATTATTTCCCTTTTTACTTTTTTTATTAATAGATGATATAAATTTTATATTGAATACTATAATATGTTTTCCAGCTTCACATTTGAATCGGTGAGTGCAGAAACAACGTAAGTCACAAAAAATACAAAAATTCGTAATCGTTTTAAACTAGCTTAGAATGGCAAGTTATACACTTTTTTCTCCCTCCTGCAAAATTTAAAAATCCGGACTTACGTTGTATAAACGAGGGGTTCTCTCTGGAGCCTATTATCAAGACAATGTTCTTCGCTCGAACTCAGAATATTGCATGCTGATTGGTCGAAACTCAATGCCGCACTTTATCTTATTAAAATGTGATCATTCAGGCTGAGTAGTATTCATCAAACCCTTAACAACTTGCGTTTATAGTCAGACGTTCCACTGCATAACGATGACCTTTTTTTTTAACTTCACGCTGTATCCCGCATATAGCGGGGTAGACAGAGGGAACCAGAGAACCTAGTGTAAAGACACTCCATTCTCTTTCAACATTTCCGTTCCCCACTTTCCTCCAAATTGAGGCATTGCGTGTTGAGTGGCGGAACTCAACGTCGCGCTTTGCCTTGTTACCAAACCCAAGGAATGAAAATACTAAATTTTACATTTCCTGGAGCCTACTCCTACACTGTGAACGCGACAGGTTGTAGGTTCGATTCCTAAATCGAACCTACAACCTGTCGCGTTCACAGTCGCACGCTTGCCTCTGCGCCACGATAGACGACACCTTGATACTACAAATGTAAAATAATATTTCATATAATCATTACACTATAAATAATAAAGAGATATCACCGAAAAACAGAAAACGGAGTGTTTTGACACTATCTTACTAAGAAAAAACACGAAGCTAAATAAATTCCAACGTTTAAATGTAATTGCTGAAAATAACCTCGATTTAGTATCTACTTAATAAAACCGTACAGATTTCCCCTGGCGGCACATTTCATTAGGAAAGTTTTCGGAGGTGCGGGTTCTATTCCCGGACCTCGTTATGTCGCATTGTCGTTGTAAATAAGCTGAGAACAGTTTAACTGCGTAACTTTTTTGTAAAACACTTGAATTGTTAATGAGCATGAGAATTTATTGTATTTTTCACGTCATATTTTAATCTCCATAGAAGGGAAGATAGATAGAGAGAACCTAGTGTTAAGGCACTCTGTTCTCGTCTTTCCTCCCGATTTCGAGATATTGCGTATTGAGTTGCGGAGCTCAACGCCGCGCTTTTTGTTACCAGAGCGGAGAATGAAAATTAGTTAAACGTAAAACATATTTAGAAAACGTATAAAAAATTGAACGCAGCGGGATTCGAACCCGCGCTTCTTGGAAACCGTCCAAGTGCTATGCGTTCTATATCCGGCTGCGTTGAAATTCTTATACGCTTGTTAAAACTTATTTATGTTGTTAGCATCTTAATCTTAATCATTTCTTTAGGTGGGAATTGAATACACATATGTTTAAGTCAAACGCCGTTCCAATGTGCCGCGATGGGTTCTATGGATTGTCAATTTGAAAAAATAAATTGTTTATAAATAATATATACTAGAATTAAATAAGAGATCCTCATGGCGCAGTGGAATAGCGTCTGTACATATGCATGATTGATTGTGGTTTTAATTTCCAATAGGGAGAATTTAAATTACTCTCATTTCTTCGCTCTGGTAAAACTGAAATGAAGCAATTTTAGCTTCACTCTGTATCCCGCAAGGCAGAGGGAAACAGAAAACTTAGTGTTAAGGTACTCCTTTCTTTTTTACCATTTCCGTTCCCCACTTTCTGCCCAATTGAGAATTTGAAACACAACACCGCGCTTTGCCTTGGTACCAGAGCGAGGAAAAAAAAACTAAATATGATTTAATATTTTCAGTTCCTGGAGTGGGAATCGAACCCACAACCTGTCGTGCTTATAGTCACACGCTTGTGCCTCTGCGCTAAAACAGGCCTCTATATTTTAGTATTCAAAAACTCGGTCCTTGGTCTATCTGTGACCAGAGACTTTTTTTTTTTTTTATGGATAAGCAGAAGGACCACCTGATGGTAAGTGGTTACCTTCGCCCATAAACATCTACAAAACCAGAGATGTAGATGCGTTGCCAATCTACAGAATACAGATGGAAGGGGAGGACAATGTAGTAGTCCGCTATCGGAACCATCACATTTTCGGGAAAGGATGGGTGGGAAAGGGGAAAACCTGGCTTACATGCCATCGAACCGGAACACATCATAAGATATTTGGCGGTTCGTCTTTGACATGATAGTGGTCGCGAGCCAGACGGAGGACGAACCTCCTACCACCAAACAAAAAGACTACTGTAAAATGTTTGAAACATCGGGTATCCAAAAATGTATTGCCAAATACTAAGATATACGCGATTAATCCGGTTAAAATAGTTTCATTTAATATCATAAAGTATTCTTTAAAAACATTTGTTTTACATACTTTGTTTAATAATAGTATTTTGGACTGCTACATTATATACAAGAAATTCCCTTTAACTTTAGAATGGCTGGGCCAAGCAAAAGTAATTTAACTTAAATAGTTCTTGAGACTACTAAGCTTGAAATGATTATACGTAAAACTTAGCTTATTCTAACTTTTATTTAATTACTAACATTGTATTAACTCTTAACTCTTTTTTATTATATTAATATTATAAATGCGACATTATGAAGATAGGTATTTTTTATTCTTGTACGAAAAACTACTGAACAAATCTAAACGAATACATACATACATAGCTTCACGCTGTATCCCACATATAACAGGGTAGGCAGAGGGAATCTACTGTTAAGACACTCCGTTCCCCACTTTCCGCCTAATTGAGGCATTGCGTGCTGAGTGGTGGAACTCAACGCCACGTTTTGCCTTGTTACCAAGCCCAGGAAAAGAAAACTTCCATTTTCTGGAGTGGGGATCGAACCCACAACCTGTCGCGTTTACAGTCACACGCATGTGCCTCTGCGCCGCGACAGGTGTTATAAAAAAAAGTTTCATTATAATCCGTTCAGTTTCTTGTAATAATACAAACATCCATCAATATTAAGTTCCCTATTTATACTAGGATATATTTGTCACAAAATAACATTTAAACAATAAATCTCTATTCAGAGTCAAAGTTAAAACAAAGTGTAACAAATTTTAAATGAATCTAAAGGAGTCATCTATCAGTGTCCATTCCACGGGCTTAGTTGCAAGTTTGCGATGTTCTGTTACGCTACGGACTACGTTACGGACTACGGTCCTTTGGGTGAAAACTATATCTAGACTGAAATGTTAAGATTTAGTATTTGATACGGTTAAGTTGTCTGTTTGTTGTAGTTAGACAATTGAGTGAATATATTATAATTGTTACTGTGGGGAACGAAATTGTTAAAGGGAACGGAATGTTTTAACACTAGGTTCTAAGCTTATGGCAGGGTAAGCAGAGGGAACCTGTTTGACGACACTCCGTTCCCCACTTTCCGCCAAATTGAGGCATTGCGTGTTGATTGGCGGAACTCAACGCCGCGCTTTGCCTTGTTACGAAACCCAAGAAATGAAAATACTAAATTTTACATTTCTTGGAGTGAGAATCGAACCCACAACCTGTCGCGTTTACAGTGGCACGCGTGTGCCTCTGCGCCACGAAAGGCGTTAGGCGTGAAACTCCTAAAACATTACTAGAAAAGGCCTACATCATATGAATTTACGAACCGAACAGCGCAGTAAATATATCAGGCTTTTCGCATAAAAGTTCGCCACTATACAACATAGGCACGACGCGACGCGACTCGGCCGCATGTTTTTAGAGAATTTTTAGTTTTATTCTCTTGTCACCGTAACACTTCGATTTTTATTTTATTCATAAAGCCGTGCAGGTGTATTATGGATA
>JAKGSA010000695.1:344162-385293 GCA_033558755.1 Philaethria dido | reverse complement strand
GTGGGGAACGGAATTGTGGAAAGAGAATGGAGTACCTTAGGACTAGATTCTCTGGTTCCCTCTGCCTACCCTGCTATATGCGGGATACAGCGTGAAGTTAAAAAATAAATATTTGTTATTGTTAAAAACAGGTTTTGTGTAATAGTGAGCGCGTCTCGCCGTTAAGCATAATAGCTTGGCAAAAAAAATATGCTTTATGTAAAATTTTTGTTAAATAAATAAATAAAAAAACAGAGTGTCTTGACACTAGATTCTCTGACTGCATCACATGTAATTTCTACGGAATTGATAATTGAAAATATATCATAACATTCTATTTTCTGCTTTCTACCTGAATTTGAGACATTGCGTGTTGAGTAGCGGAAGTAAACGCCGCGCTTTATCTTACTAGAATAAAGAAATAAAAAAAATAATAATACAATCAATTCCCCGCATGAGAATCGAACCCACAACCAATCACGTCTACAGTCAGTGGCCTCCACAAAATAGAAGTGATCCATGAAACTCTCTGCCAAGTGAACAGAGAAACGAAATGAAATACGTGAAAATAACATTCATTACAAAAAGGCTTCTACTATTACCTTTTTCCTGTACCTTTACGGTCCATTTCAACACTTTAAGGGTCTCTGTCCTATGCGGCCCTCACGCTGGAACTGTTAATTTAGCCGATGGCAACTTAATGATGTGTGAATCGTAGTCAATAGACCTATGTTAGAAAATAGTATAGTTTTGTTTGCTTTTTGGTTACAGAAAAGCTTAATTTAATAATATTTGGTGAACGTATATTATAAAAAAATAATTTTACCCGTCCTTCTGCTTATTCTATCAATTTTTAACATGGTGGTTCTATTAAAAAATACTCCTAAATATAACGAGTACGTTTTTAAAAGTGTTTTTAACTTATTTAAAAACTTATATAAGATATATATTTTTTTAGCTTTACTCTGTATCCCGCATATAGGAGGGTAGGCAGAGGGAGTGTTAAGACACTCCGTTCCCCACTTTCCGCCGAATTGAGGCATTGCATGCTGAGTGGCGGAACTCAACGCCGCGCTTTGCCATGTTACCAAACCCAGGAAATGAAAATAAACTTTTACATTTCCTGGAGTGGCAATGGAACCCACAACTCGTCGCATTTACAGTCGCACGCTTGTGCCTCTACGGATACGGATATTTCATAATATAATATATTAAGGCTCCATTGGAACTGCTAATGTGATACTGGATACTCTTGTCTGCCATCCCAAATATTAGTACCAAAGCAAAATCTGTGAAATCCTCGTAAATTGTATTAATTAGAGGTATATAAGTAAAACTTTATATCAATCCGCTCAGTAATTTTAACGTCAACAGGTACAAACATCCATCTATATTTTTGTCTATAAGGGGGCCACTACATTATTTCCTTCCCCAGCCAACTGAACACTAGGTCGGAAACGCATTTACAACTCCTCTGGTGTTGTAAATGTCCATGGGCGATTGACCACTTACCATCAGGTGGTCCTTCTGCTCGTTTGCCATTCTTCGTCAATAAAAAAAAATCTATCACCAGAAATTCTTGCATTAATTATATTACAAAACTTATCATTATAACATTTTGGTTAAATTACATACAATCTTTGTAAGCATGATTACTCTTATTATATAAATTATATTACTGTAAAGATTAATCTAGATCCGTTTAGTAGTTTTTGTACTAAAAGTAAAAGACACACATCCATCCTCACAATCTATCACATTATAGTAACTCGATGAATGTATAAATATCAAAAAAATATCATTTTTATGCTAAACCTTACCAAAATATCCCATAATCGTCCCATAAATATGATATATATGTGTTTACCTATCCCTTATAACACCTAGATTGAAGGCAGCTTAAGTTAAGATAGACACTTCTTGTAAGCACCCAAAAGATACGAAATAGTTTAAGGTGGAAAAATATTCATGAGAATGTGGCTGCCCAAAGTGATAAATAAAGTGATTTGATCCCATATGCAAAGTATGTAGCACAACATAAGAACAGTATTTATTAACTTTATGAAATATGTTTTTATTTCAAGGTGTATCATAGTAGTTATTTGAGATTTTTTTTTGTTTTCTTCTTAATGTGACACCTTTACGGCTCAGCCTGGTCTAGAATGGTTTATCTGGAACTGGATCCAGATCGGTAGATATAAGTGATCCAAATATCCACTACACCTACCACCTAATGGTGCTTCGACTGCCATAAGCTGTCTCGGGAAAGAGTAAGGGTACCTGGCCTAATGACTACTATGCGCATGTACTAGGATAAGTTAGTAAATAGTATAGAAGGAAGGACAAAGCACTTTTTTCTCAACTTTCTGCACTACTTCGAAATATTGATGATAGAATCTACTTGTCTAACCACATAGGATGTAATGAAAACATTATTAAATTTTATTCAATAGATTTCTGTGATTCACATATACAGATAAATAAAGTAACAAATATATATATATTTTTTAACTTCACGCTGTAACCCGCATATAGCAGGGTAGGCAGAGGGAACCAGAGAATCTAATGTTAAGACACTCCATTCTCCATAGAATTGTTTCAATGCGTATTTCCACTAAAAAGAAAGATCCGATAAAATTTCTACATATTTTTCTTTTTCTGCGCATATCGAAAGCCGAAATTGTAAGAAGACAGAATCTAACGACACGGCACTCCTTTCTCTACTTGAGACATAGCGTGTTGTATGGCGCAACACCACACCGTACTTTGATTAACCACAGTAGGAAAAATTAAAAGAATTACATTATAATCTTTCTTTCCAGTGTGAAACAACCCCACAATCTCTTGTGTTTACATTCAAACACTGTCCTACTGCATCACGGTGGCCTCTATAAAATTTATATTTTATTATATTTTTAAATAATCTTAATAAATATAGATTAAACATTATGGTTATCTCTAAAGGGAATTAAAGGAGTAAATTTTAGATAATTTACTGTCACAAAGTCCCCGGAGTTTGGATATTTTCACCGATAGCTCCACTTAATGACGCATAAGACTTGTAAACTTCAGCCAAGCGTTAAGTTATTATTTTATAAGAGAATGACTATTAAGAACAAAACGCAAATTTAGTATTTTCATTCCTTGGGTTTGGTAACAAGGCAAAGCGCGGCGTTGAGCTCCGCCACTCAACACGCAATGCCTCAATTTGGCGGAAAGTGGGGAACGGAAATGTTGAAAGAGAATGGAGTGTCTTAACACTAGATTCTCTGGTTCCCTCTGCCTACCCCGCTTTATGCGGGATACAGCGTGAAGTTAAAAAAAAAGCAACCGACTTTAAATAGTATGTAAAACGAAAACTGACTTTAAATAAAATACATTAAAAAGTAACATTACTGCTAATAACTTAAAAACTACTTGTCTACTTCTTCTCTTGTCTATGCCTACCCTGCTATAGACGGAAGAAGCGTGAAGCTATAATATATCAATTTAAGCTAGTTAGCTAGCTCCAAATCTCTAAGTCAAAACATTCCGTAATACACAGGCCATCGTGGCGAAATGAGTCAGTGTCTCATTGAAAACACAATTGGTTGTGGATTCGATACTCATTCGCGATGATTACGCTATTTTTATTTACTAGTCTTTAAAAACAAAGTGCGACATTGTATCATGCCTGGGCAGAACGTGGAGGACGGAGTCCCCTGACATTAGTTTCTCTCTACTCACCTTGCTATGCAAGGCAAATCCTTTAATCCAAGAAAACAAGCGGTTTATTAAAAAAAAAAAAAGAATTCTCAAACGCTATTCTCCTACAAATTAAAAGGCAAATGTCACTTTTACAATCTGAATTAGTTCTCCTATGAGACCGAAAGCCCTTAGTATTAAAGATTATAATTTTATTGTCGTGAATATCTATGTCCCCAAATGAAACACAAAGTTTTTGACTAACAATAATTGGTCGTTTTATTCTATTACTCGATATTACTAGCGGTTTCGCTCGCGTGGTATATGGCAGTCCATACTACATACCAGTGGCGAGTAATAAAAGTTTTAGTTAGGCAAACCGGTCATTTTTAGGGAAGCCGATATATTTAGGGAAATTAGTATAGGATGTTAAAGTATTTCGTAATTTCACTATACAATTTTCGGAAAGTAGGGAACGGAATTGTTGAAAGAGAGTGTCTTAACACTAGGTTCTCTGGTTCCCTCTGCCTACCCCGCTATATGCGGGATACAGCGTTAAGTTAAAAAAAAAAATTGGCGACGACTTTTTTTTAGGTTTATAAGATGTCAGATCTTGTCTTTTTGCAATTTTTTGCCCAATATTGTCCTGGCGACCGACAAAGGTAAAAAATTTTTTTTAGCTCTCACACCTTGTTTGACTTTGATTTTTCGAGCTCCACATTTTCCTGGCGAACTTTTTTTTTTAGATCTCATACTTGCACTTTGAAAAGTTAGGCAAGCCCGTGGGAATCGAGTTGTATAGACGTATACACATTAATTTGAAGACTTAAATATTTTGATAAAATTCTCGTCTGCCAAAATATTTATTTTAAAATAAAAATATTCTATGTCCGTTTTAATATCTTTAAGAATATGTGTATGATTAATCATTATAATCGATTGAGTAGTTTTAGATTGAAAGCGTAACAAGCAAACTTACATTCACTTTTATAATGACTAGTGTCCCCGTAAATATGTCAATAACACATTGCGTAGTGACGTATATGTCACTTTATGTAAACATGGATGTCAAACCATGGTAGTGTGTGTAACATTTATTTTAATAATTTAATTTATAAATTTAAAAAGATATTATCATTCTGCACTCCTTCGTTATATAAACTATAAGTGTGCCAAGTTTCATGCTCCTCCGTCCGCGTTCGTAAAAAGGGATCCTAAGTTTTTGCTTCACGTATTTATAAATAGATAAGGTATACGTATTTTTAACACATTTTTTTAAGTTCTGCCTATATCTATATCAAAAAAACTCAATTTTGGCCCATGTTTTATTTTCTAATCATTTTCAAAAAACTTGCACATGTGTCCGGATCTGATAAACAATTCTTGCTATGAAAAAATGTTAAATTACGCCCAACTTTTTTTTTTTTTTTTTACCGTATAAAAGTGATTTCAAGCATTATTTTTTAGTCTTAAGTATCACTTAACTTAAAATTATTGAAAATATAGTTAAGTTGAATATCCATTAACATTTTGTAAAATCATTCCGTAGGGAAAACTATAATTCGAAAATGAAAAGGTCGGATGACCTTAGTAGGATAATACGACAAGAAGTCATTATGACAAAGAAGTAAAAAAAGACAGCGTCTAATTGAAACGCGACAGGTTGTGGGTTCGATTCCCACTCCAGGACATAAAAATATTAAATATTATTTTCACTTCCCCGCTCTGGCAACAGGGCAAAGCGCGTTGAGTTCCACCACTCAGCACGCAATGCCTCAATTCGGCGGCAAGTGTTAATATCAAAAGAGAACGGAGTGTCTTAACACAAGGTTCTCTGGTTCTCTTTGCCTACCATGCTATGTGCAGGATACAGCGTGAAGCTATAAAATAAAAAAAAATAAAGACCTTTACCTTTAAAAAATGATTAAGTTCCAATATTTTAGTTCCCAACAAACAAACATTCTATTGTGGTTCTCGTAAATGTATTTGCTGCTATCGATCATTGCAAACGTGTCGTCAAAGACGTTGCCAGGATTAGGTACAATGCAACTAAATTGTATTGTATTATACTTTGGAGGTATATATTTGTGTTATTTTAATTTATTTCACCTATATATAATAATATATTATAAAGGAGTGAATTAGAGAATCTTCTACATGCAGAAACAATAAGAAAAAAGATTTTTTTTCTTTTTTTTTTAACTTCACGCTGTATCCCACATATACCAGGGTAGGCGGAGGGAACCTGAGAACCTAGTGTTAAGACACTCCGTTCCCCACTTTCCACTGCCTTGAGACATTGCGTGCTTTGCCTTGTTACCAAACCCAGGAAATGGAAATACTAAAGTTTTTACATTTCCTGGAGTAGGATTCGAATCCACAACCTGTCGCGTGTACAGTCGCAAGCTTGTGCCTCTGCGCTACGAAAGGTTCAAAGCTTTGATTATATTTATTTAAAATTTTATAGCATCTACGCTTATAGCATCACATACAACACAAACCTTATACCGTATTCTGTCCGTACCAGTAATATTTACGATCGAAACGACGATTAGTATCTATACTATGAGTTACAATCGAAAATTTACGTTATATTACTACAGCCGCTAAAGTATTAACGATGCAATAACCATAGCTCATACGACAAGGGCCAATGTACGTTTTACTATAGACGTAATTTACGCCTTCGCTAACGTATATAGTGAACTGTGAACTGTATAGATTTATACGGAAAGAAAAAACAATCTTACGTTTAGATAGAACCTAGTGTCAAGACACTCCGTTCGCTACTTTTCACCGGAATTCGAGATTTATACGTCTTAAATGGCGGAACTCAACGCCGCGCTTAATCTTAAAAGATTTATAGTAATAATCGTTCCCCTGAGCGGGAATCGAACCCACTAATCGCAGTAACAGTCACACAGTGTCTCACTACGCCACGATGGCTTAGACATACATATATGACAACGTTTCTATTTGAATTTAACATGTACGTTTTATTGCAAACACAATAAATTAACGTGGGAAAAAATAAAATTTTATGTCTCTATAGAGATAGGCGTTATGAGTATTTTTTGGTGATGAAAATTAAATTTATGAACAAAAAATATCATATTACAGGTCTGAATTCGCCTAAATTTTATATGCTAAATTGGTTTACAATATTTTATTAAGTAAGCATTTTAATGTTTTTTCTTTTTTTTTTTTACTTCACGCTGTATCCCACATATGGCAGGGTAGGCAGAGGGAACCTGAGAACCCAGTGTTAAGACACTCCGTTCTCTGTTGTAAGAGAACGAGAGAAGAGAGTTGTAAGTGGGGAACGGAATTGTTGTAAATTCCGTTCCCCACTTTCGCCAAATTTAAGCATTACGTGTTGAGTGGCGGAACTCAACGCCGTGCTTTGCCTTGTTACCAAACCCAGGAATGTTTATTTTCGTTAGAGAATAAAGAACAAAGTGTTTAAACACTCTCTGGTGACCTTGCTGTGTTATACGGTATCATCGTTCTTTCGAGTATAACGACGGAAGAAGCGTAAGCCGCGATTCGTCTATCCAGACGCGAGAAGCAAATCTCTTCAAAACTAAAGAAGGGGTTTTCAATTCATTTTTATTTTTTTTGTGTGTGTTACTGTGTTTTTTTTACTAAATGAACCAATTTTGATGATTCTTTTCTTATATGGTAGCTTAGGTAATCATTTAAGTCATTTAAGTAAAAAGTAGTTTTTGAGATATTCGTAATAACGTTCCTTTTTAGTTTCTTTTTAAATAAAATTATTATCAATACGTATAAACCAATATCTATCACAATTCTAAGAACCAAAAATGTCCATCGCTTTATAAACCCTATAAAATGATAAAACATTAAAATATACTTAAATAAATTGGTCCATTAGTACGAAATGTAATTAACAATAGAAGAAACACGATAAAGCTGAAACATCGAACAGCAATTCTAGTTTCATCAAAGAATCACAGATGGGTTAAGCTATCTAATTTAAGTTGGCCTAACGAAAACAGATCCCGCGCACACTTTCTGTGGTGTAGTTCATAGGCGATAGAGTATTTAATATTACTAGTGTCCCCGTTGACGCGTTAACAACGCGTTGTCTTTAGTAATGTATATGTTACTTTATATAAACATGGATGCGGAGTCATGGTAGTTTGTGTAACATTTATTTTGTTAATTTAATATACTTTTTATGCATTATTTAAAAAAATGTTAGCATTCTGCACTCCTTCTCTATATAAACTATAAATGTGCCAAATTTCATGCTCCTCCGTCCCCATAATTTTCGTAAAAAAGGGGTCCAAAATTTTTGCTCAACGTATTTATATATAGATAATTGTAAATATTGTAACATGGATTTTTGTTATTGTTTTATATAATAATTACTGAACGAAACTAGATAAAACTTTAGTAGTAGTTTCACACTTTTTCCCGCAAAGACTACCCTGAGTCAGAGAAACTCCACTAAGACTAGAGTCAAGACGCTCCGCTTTCGACCTTATTTCTAGACTCCGTTGACGTAAAAGTAGGAACTGTTTTTCAAATATATTTTCTAATGATCGTGGCACAGTAAGACAACATCTGACTGTTAACATTGGTTTTGGGTGCGATTCGAACTTAGAGAAATGAATATAATTAAATTATTTCATTTTTTTTTGCTAAAAAACAAGACGTTGAGTTTCGCTATACAACAACCAATGTCTAAATTTCAGACATAAAGCGACGAACGAAGTGTCTTGACACACTCCACATCTACAGGTTGGTTGAAAGATATCTCTTATAGAGATAAATACACCGTTACTAACTACTCCTGCGTAACATTAAGTTGTTTGTATTTCTCAAGTGCAATAAAAGTATTATAGGTTCTCTCTAACTACCCTGATATACAAGATAAAGCGTGGTGCTGCCTTTTTTCTAATAATCTACTTGCTTATTATGAAAAACTAAAATTAATTAAGAAAATATTAAGATAAGTGGAGAACGAAATTGTTGAAAGGGAATGGAGTGTCTTAACACTAGATTCCCTCTGCCTACCCCGCTATATGCGGGATACAGCGTGAAGTAAAAAAAAAGGGCAAAAAAAAAATTAAGAAAATTGTTTATTACAATAAAATTATTGATTAGAATAATAAACGCTATTTACCTAACACTTGAACACAAATCTTAAGTTAAAACTCACTTATTCTAACTAAACTTTGACTTTTCGTGTCCTGATTCATTCACTTCGGTCCACTTTCTTTTTGTAATAACGGGTTAAGTTGGTGACTTGTTGAAATCGTTTACGTTAATTTAAATGTTTTGGACTGCCTTTACCTGTAATATACATACATACATAACTTCACGCTTTATCCCTCATATAGCAGGGTAGGCAGAGGGAACCTAGTGTTAAGACACACCGTTCCCCACTTTCTGCCGAATTGAGGAATCGCGTGCTGAGTGGCGGAACTCAACGCCGCGCTTTGCCTTGTTACCAAACCCAGGAAATGAAAAATTCCATTTCCTGGAGTGGGAATCGAACCCACAACCTGTCGCATTTACAGTCGCACGCTTGTGCCTCTGCGCCACGACAGGCGTTACCTGTAATATATTGTATGCCTTTAGTGTTTTCATTTATTTAATGCGATATATATGACTAAAAAGTATTCATTATTTATACTGACTGATTCGATATTTGAGATATGATTTGATGGTTAGCCACCTCACGATACGAGTATGTTGCTAAAAACTATAGAAAGACAGTATAAATAGCGTGCGTCAGTCATTGATCATGGTGTTTGAAGGTGGTGATTGTGTCACTATTCTTTTGGACTCAATTTTCGCGACATATATGTATATTGAGCCCATAGTGGTACAGTGGGATAGCATCAGACTATCAGCGAGATGGTTATAGATTTAATTTTCACTTAGAAATGAATTTGAAATCATATGAAATATATTTGAAATCAGTTTTCTTCACCGTTCTGGTAAGTAAAAGCGCGGTGTTGAGTTCCATCATTTAACACGCAATGTCTTAAATTTCAGTTAGACAGTGAAAGCGAACGAGGTGTCTTGACATTAGGCTCTCCATGTCTGTTTTAGTTTGACAAATAAAGGATGAAGCTATAAAAAATTTTCAAGGAGAAAGCTTAGTAACAGACGAAACCAGGGTATCACACTATCACTAATATACCTATACATCAAAGAAAAACTGCATTGTTTTATTAAATTTCAACTTTACGGCATACTTTATAGCAGCATATATTTCCAATTTTATGATACGAGTCCGTAATAAAAGAGTAAAATATGGGATGAATGGGATCGTTGTGGGATTTACGCTTTTCAATAAAATTTTGGTTTGTACCCAACCTGTTGACGTAAAATATTATTACACTATTAGAGGCAAACTTAACTATTATTGATGGCTTTGTAAAACCCACATATGTATTACAAATTAACCGTATTATCATCGTAAAATTAAAATTTTAACTTTTTAGTTTCGCCTGACTGAAATAGTTAAGCAGATATTCTAGTTGTTCGATTTGCTTGAATTATACATGCACTCGTATGTTCGTATTGAAATACAATACTTTTATATTATGAACCTAATACCCATGCCAGGACATTGAGAAAATAGTTTAAGCGAGTTCTTTTTCAACATCACAATTTTTCACCTATTACTGACAGAGAAAACCTAGTGTCAAGACACTCTCTTTTCCACTTTCTGCTTGATTTTGTAACATCGCATGTTGAATGGCGGAGCTCAAGACCTCGTTTTGTTTTACCAGAGCGAGAAAATGAAATTATACAATAATTCTCCTGAGTGGAAATCAATGAACAATTAATCATGTGTACAGTCCGACGATCACACTTTACCATGGCGACCTTTAATGCATACGAGTATACATTTAGATCGTATATTTAATCCTAGCAGGAATCGCAGGAACTTGTTACCTACGTCTTCAGTGAGTCCAACTGCGCTACAATGATCCTTTCATCAAAAATGTATATTGATTTTTTTTTTTAACTTAACGCTGTATCCCACATATAGCAGGGTAGGCAGAGGGAACCCGAAAACCTAGTTAAGTTAAGACACTCCGTTCTCTTTCAACAAATCCGTTCCCCACTTTTCGCCAGATTGAGGCATTGCGTGTTGAGTGGCGGAACTCAACGCCGCGCTTTGCCTTGTTACCAAACCCAGAAAATGAAAATACTTCATTTCCTGGAGTGGGAATCGAACCCACAACCTGTCGCTTTACAGTCGCACACGTGTGCCTCTGCGCTACGTATATACATTTAGATCGTATATTTAACCCTAGCAGGAATCACAGGAACTTGTTACCTACGTCTACAGTGAGTCAGTCAATATATATTTTTGATGGAAGGAACATTGTAGCGCTAACTGTGCTACAATGATCCTTTCATCAAAAATATATATTGATAAATATTGAAAACCCACTTGACCTCCTCATTATATTTTTATTTTTAACTTCCTCACTCCAACCCTCTTACTGAAAGATCCTTATAGAGTCCCCATTTTATTCATATATCAGATATCATACTATTATAATACTTGAGTTCTGAAAATAATATGAAAAATATATTCAAGCAATGAACAAAGAGACAATGTGACGAGGAAAAAGTAAAGCAGTAACTCACGCTTAATCGAATTCATGTTAAGAGGTGGAACTCAACGCCGCATCTTTTCTTACCAGAGCAAAGAAATGAAAATAGTTTTTTATTACTTTCTAGTAGGAATCGAACCCACAACGCGCGTTAACAGTCCGACGCTGTCCTTCTGCGCCACGATGACCTCTCGAGGTAAAAGTATATATATCCAAATATACAATAAACAGGCCACGGCTTTAAATACACTGCAATTTATAATAATGAATATTTAATATTTTCATTTCCTCTCTCTGGTAACAAGGCAAAGCGCGGCGTTGAGTTCCGCCACACAACACGCAATGCCTCAATTCGGCGGAAAGTTGATAACGAAAATATTAAGAGAAGGGAGTATCTTAATACTAGGTTATTAGGATACCTCTACCTAACCTACTACTTTCTGAAAACACTTTAATATTATCGAGCTATGTCGAAACCAAACTTTTCATAGTGAGACTTTTTTCACAACTAAACCAAAAATACATATATTCAAAATTATCATATATTTTTAATATACGTTTTAAGCCTCAAAGACATCAAACGATATTCACATAAATCGTTTAAAAAACGTAGAAAGAAGTATTTTTCGAAACGTTTATCAATCAAATGTCGTAACCAGGTAGCGTTTGTAAAGTTGTGGACTTATCATTTGTTTCCATTGTTTCATCGAGTTATTACATTGTTGTAGAATTATCGTGACGTTCTTCATAGTATATTAATGATATATTTATATAATTGGAGTGGTGGGTTCGATTCCCACACGAAGCTAAGATATTATTTAAATTATTTTTATTCTCTGGAAAATAAAAGCGGGGCGTTGAATTCCGCCATTTAACACGCAATACCTCGAATTCGATCGGTAAATGGAGTGACACTAGATTCTCTCTCACTACCCTGTGCCGCGGCATAAAGCTGTTTTCTACAGCATGTCGCTGATATGAGGAAATGAATATTTTACCATTCAAGAAGCATTGTATATATATATACAATGCCTCTTGAATGGGTAAAAAATTCATATGTACATATGTGGCATATATTGCTAACGCGAATCCATAAAATTTTCCTTCTTTATAGCTTTACGCTTCATAAAAGGATATTCATAGAGAACTTAGTCACAAGACACTCTATACGCTACCTTTCGTCCATGTTATGTGGCGGACCTCAACGCCGCACTTCCCAAACCAAAAATAATCTAACAATTAATAATTACAACAATGGAAACAGTTACCATGAGAGCGGTCTTGCGTCATTTCTCAAAATCACGCCAAATATATACCCGTCAGAGGCATATACTTTGATTTATTTAGAACTGATATTTTTTCAGTGCAATGAATATGTTATTTACGGTTTGGATTTTGTATGGTGTCATTTACAGGCTTCAGGATTCACCTGTGTATCTCTATAAATTTATTATGTGTTGAAAAATAATACACTATATTAGTTTTAATCCGTTTTGTCACTTTTAACCGTGTTCAAAAAAAGAGGTTATAAATTTGACTGTTTTTTTTTGTGTATTTTACCAGGTGATTTTTTACTGAGTGAACCAATTTTGATAATTATTTTTTATATGATAGCTAGCAGTAGCGAGGCGTCCATATAGCATGGTTCCCATCGGTTTACTTTTTGTAAATTTTGGTGGATTTATTAGCAGATTAGTTATAATAAAATCATATAAAAAAAGAGTGAGTTTTAAAAAAAAATAATCTCATGCACATCACACATCAAACAAAAAAATGTCGACGAAAATATGACAACTAAAAAAAAGATCCACAGTAAAATATATATATAAGTGATATTGCTAAAAAAACTTACTTCTTTGTACGGGCTTCTCTGAATATAAAGGATTTTCCAAGTATACCGGGTTTCCTAAATCTACTGGCTTACCTTTTTAAAATTTTCACCCCTCGCCACTGATAGGTAATGCTTCGGATATGGTCCCATTTAAATTTAGTTAAAATCTAATGAGTATCTAGTAGTTTTTGAGTTATTTGCAATAATTTTAAGTTTTATTTTTGAAGTTTTAGTGTTTGTCACACATTTAGGAAACGAAAAACATATTTAGAAAACGTATGAAAATTTGAACGCAGCGTGAGTCGAACCCGCGCCTCTTGGAAACCGTCCAAGCGCTCTGACCACAGCGCCATACGTTCTATATCCGACTGCGTTGAAATTCTTATACGCTTTTTACAACTTATTTTTGTTGTTAGCATCTCTGTAGACAGTTTTCTACAAATTTCTGCTACCCAAAGATCATTTCAAAGAACAATCATTAGGCAAGAGAGAATGTTATATATTATATATGATATAGAACGCATAGCTTAACGGTCAGAGCGCGTGGTCAGGAGGTTTTCCAAGAGGCGCGCGTTCGAGTCCCGCTACGTTAAAATTTTTATACGTTTTCTAAATATATATTGCATTTTATTGGAATCATTTTTCTTTTTCTGTTAAAATCTTTATCACATATAAAATCAGGTTTCAGATTTATTTGTGTATTGTATAAGTTTATTGTCTGTTGAAAAGAATACGCTATATTACTTTCAAACTATTGTCATTTTTGAATGATTTCAAAAAAAGGCAGAAGTTTCTAATTTGATTATTTTTTTGTGTGTTACCGCATAACTTTTCACTGGCGTTTTAGAGCATTTTATTTAAAACTTGCTTCCTAGCGCACTTAATACTTTACACTTATATCAATCTCTCGTAGTGTTACTGTCGAGTGTGATTATGCAAATATTTCATTTATTTTTCATTTCCAGTCTTTATTAAGGCAAATTGAGGCATAAAATTCCACTACTAACTACACAATCTCTAAAATACTTATAGAAATTGAAGAACGCAGTGTCTTAACTCTATTCTCTCTGCCAACCAACCTTGTATCAAAAGCGTGAACACAAACATAATAAATAATAAGTTAAAATATGATTTAAAATTTCTCCCATACAATTTTAAAGGAATTTTCAATTTAATAACTATGAATTTGTAGCAACGCGGATGTCGTTTTACAAAATTTATAGCCGAGTGCTCAGCGATAAGTGAATAAAATTGACAACCTTTAGATAAATTTGCGGATATCGAAGGCGTAATGTATAAAAGCTTTCGTAGGAGTTTCTGTGAAACATGAACATATATTTGTTGTAAGCTTCACGCTTTATCCTGCTTAGTCAGGTTGAACCTAGTGTCAAGACACTCCGGTCCACTTTCCACCCGAATTCAGAGTCACTACGTCTTCAATAGCAAAACTCAATGAAAACTCTTTGGATATGATAATTTCCCAAAGTATCCTATCTATATATTAGGTTTACACTGTATCCCGCATATAGCAGGATAGGCAGAGGGATCCCATGAATCCAGTGTTCCAGACACTCCGTTTTTTTCTGTATTTCCCACTTTGAGGCACCGAATTGAGGCACAATTCGGCGGATTTATCTATTAATATAAAAAAAAATTGTATGTTAAATTCCCATTTCTAACTTCTCACCGTATGACTTACTTAGAAATTGACAACCTTTATATAAATTTGCGGATATTCAAGGCGTAATGTATAAAAGCTTTCGTAAGAGTTTCTGTGAAACATGAAGAGACATTATTTGTACCTTCACGCTTTATCCAGCATCAGGGTTAGTCAGAGTGAGCCCAGTGTCAAGACACTCCGTTCTTTCCACTTTCCACCCAAATTTACGACACTGCGTCTTAAATAGAAAAACTCAGTGGAAACTCTTCCGTACGAATAACTTAAAAATTGACAACCTTTATATGTATAAAATGTTGTATTGTCGCCGGATATAGACTAATACATTTTTTAAGGAAATGGAGTGGTAAGATAGGTCAATTTGTCAATTTTTGTTATTTTGGTGTATAGAGACTATGAAAAATGATCATATCCAAAGAGTTTTCATTGAGTTCCGCCATTCGAAGTAGAGAACGAAGTGTCTTAACGCTAGAACCTCTCTGCCTACTTTGACAAGCAGAAAAAACGATAAGCTGAAAAGGGTCATCACCAAAATTCTATAGCGAAATTACTACATACCTTCACATCCTATATCGGTTTTTCTAAAAATTGCCAATATCCCTAAATATATGTACCAATTTCCCTAAATATACACCGCTTCTCTAAATTTACCGGCTTGCCTAACTAAAATTTTCACCCCTCCCCACTGCTATACACATACATACAAACATACATACAAATAATTTAAAAGCCTAAAATTAACCCTGTCCAAAATTATCACCTAAATTTAAGCAATAATAAAATTAAGTTCCCCAATCTATACCCTATGTCCAATGTACATAGTAAATCAAAAAAGATTCGGCTACATATACAATGCAACAAGAACTAATGGAATCAGCCAGGCTGAATAAATAACATGTCCAATATAAATAAAACGTATCGAATGTAAAGCCTTTTGTGACCTACGTATCGTTTTAATATCAAACTATTTTCCTAGAATCATGGTAATAAGGATTGTTTTTTAACTGACTTCTAAGGCAGGAGGTTCTCGATTTAGTTTTTTTTTATTTGTGAACGATTTTATGTATGGGAGAACAATTTCCCCACTTTCCGCCGAATTGAGTCATTGCGTGCTAAGTGGCGGAACTCCATGCCGCGCTTTGCCTGGTTACCAAGGCAGGAAATTAAAATACTAAACTTTTACATTTCCTGGAGTGGGTATTGACACACACAACCAGTCGCGTTTACAGTCGCACGCCTGCGCCTCTGTGCCGCGACAGATTTTGATGATATCCTTTTTATATCATAGCTAGTGCTGCTTGATGTGGATTGATGCAAATTTTGTACGGCAGGTAGGTCGTATAGGTAGGTAGGCCGACGAGTAGTTTTTGAGTTATTCGTAATAACTTTTTAGTGCATTTTATTTTAAGTTATTTTTTTTTTATAACAATGTTGTAACCTACGTATAGTTTTAAATTGCATTTTAAACAATTTTCCTAGAATCATGGTAATAAGAATTGTTTTTTTAACCGTCTTCTAAAGCTGGAGGTACTTAATTTGACTCTTTCATGTTTGTTTAACTTTTTACTGGGCGACTTTTTTTATATGATGGCTAGCCCTTATGATGTGGTCCCATTTAAATATCTTTAAAATCTTATAAGTTATTTTTGAGCTATTCGTAATCATTTTAATTTGTAGTGCAATTTATTTGAAGTCTGTATTCTTTTTGTCAAAATTTTAATTATTTCAATACGTTAATTAAGGTAAAATCGACTTTGGATTTTGTAGTCACCTCTAGTAAAACAAATTGCAGCGTGTTACTCCACCACTCAAAACAAAACCCAGGGTGGGTTGCAGTACCCGATTGTTGCGGGATAAAGCGTAAACATAAATAAAATGTATCCAATATAAAGGCCTTTTGTAAGTCACGTATCATATTAATATTAAATAATTTCCAAGACTGATGACAGTGATATGCCTTTAAGGTTTGTTTTTTTTAAATCTGCCAATTATGGTAACTTGACTAATTCATGTATTTCATATTGAGTTACGATACATCGCTGTGTTTTCTTATTTAAACAGATGGAATGTTTGTGTATTTATATGTATTTGTGTATTATATTTATTTTTCTATATAAGCTCTATATTAATTAATTATGATTACCCTTTGAATGAGAAACTTCTATGGGTAAACAGAAAAAATTTTTTTTTTTCTTTTGATAAGTTCGCCTTCGTGAAACAAATAATATTTATAATATTGAAAAATAAGACTTTTGCAAAAAAACAGATTTAAAAAAAATGCACAATTATTACTAATAACTCAAAAACTACTTGTCAAATCTCAAATAAATTTAAATATATAAATTTAAATAAAAAAAATAATCACCAAAACTGATTCACCCAGTAAAAGTACAGTATACCGTAAAACATAAGAAAACAGTCAAACCTCCCTTTTTATCAAGTTGTTCAAAAGTATCTCAGCGAATATGTCAATAACTCTTATTGATAATGACGTATTTTTTGATAATGAATAAAAAAAACGCCTGTCGTGGCGTAGAGGCACAAGCGTGCGACTGTAAACGCGACAGGTTGTGGGTTCGATTCCCACTCCAGGAAATGTAAAATTTAGTATTTTCATTTCTTGGGTTTGGTAACAAGGCAAAGCGCGGCGTTGAGTTCCGCCACTCAACACGCAATGCATCGATTCGGCGAAAAGTGGGAAACAGTTTTGTTGAAAGAGAATGGAGTGTCTTAACACTAGGTTCTCTGGTTCCCTCTGCCTACCCCGCTACATGCGGGATACAGCGTGAAGTTGAAAAAAAAAAGTAAAGTTTTTTTTCAAGATTTACCTCTAAAAGAAAACCTTTAAAACTACGTTAAACAGTGTATTCCTACCATAAACATTTATACTTGAAACTTCCGTACTATCAAATGATTTATTATGAGCTTGTTTAGCACAAAATCTTAATAGCTTCAATTTTCATTTTACACTAACCCAATACGAAGATCGAGCTGTCTCGACTGTCAGCTATGATGTATGATGTTTGCTCTGAAATGTAGTAGGACAGCTTAAAAAGGAAGCTTAAGAAATAAATATTATTAGTTACTGTAAATGATCATCTATTTAGCGGTAAGTGCCCCCACTTGACCCCCACCCACACGGAAATTTTAAGAGAACGGAGTGTCTTAACACTAGGTTCTTTAGGTTCCCTCTGCCTACCTTGCTATGTGCGGGATACAGCGTGAAGCTAAAAAAATCTTTTTATTAATAATATTTTTATTGTACATTTTTCGACACTTGTCTTAAATTCGGTAAGAATGCAGGCGAATAGAGTCTGATTAGCTTTGGAAATACAAATATTGTTAATTATTCTAAATGATAAGCTTATTGATAATATTTTAATTAATTCATTCATTGACTCTGGTAAGACATAGCGCGGCGTTGAGATCCGCTATTAAACATGCAATGGCTAGAATTTGATCGGAACGGAACGGAGTGTCTTGACATTAGGATCTCTCTGACAACCTTATGGGGGTTAAACGTGAAGCTGCTGATAATATTTATATGTATTTTTCATTTCTCCGCGTTCTAATTCTGACGGAAAGTGGAAACCGGAGTGTCTTAACACTAAGTCTTTTTTTCTGACTTTTTATAGTTACTACTAAAATAATAAATTAGAGATTTTGTGAGTTAGACCCTTTTTACTGTAAGGATACGAAATGTAGCGTGCTGCAGACGGTTAGTTAAATACGTGTCAAGGGAGCTATCACACAACTGAATACAAAGAGCAAATTTAATGTGGATATGTATAGTTCTATTTTAACATAAGAACATTGTAATTTGTTAATATTTTTTAACCGGCATCAAATAAGAAAGAGGTTCCAATTCGATGGGTTTTTTGTGTTACTGTATAACTTTTTACTAGGTGAATCAATTTAAATGATTAGTTAGTAGTTTTTGAGTTATTCGTAATAACTTTACTGTTAAGTGCATTTTATTTGAAGTTGTTTTTCTTTTTTTTGTTAGAATCTTAATAATTTATAAATTTAATGCATTTCTAATACATTTGTTTTTACAATTGAATTATTAAAACGAATGCATTAGAAATATAGAGTATAACACCTTGCCGTACTAAAACTCATCAAAATTGATTTACCCAGTAAAAGATTATCCAATAACATTAAAATATATAGTCAAATTGAAAACCTCTCTTTTTGAAATTGGTTAAAAAAATATTACTATCAACTCAATGGATCCGAAACTTAATCTCTTTTTCATATATACTCGTATACCATAAAAAATCTAAACGTAATATCATAATAAACCGTGAAGAGAACCATTCGCCCATGTAATATTCACATTACAAATTAAGCGTAGTCGCTACGAGCATCTTATTTGCATGCATATGAGAATTCGGTGTACAATATTGCAGTGTCCACGGTGAAGGTAATCCTGGGTGGATGTAAAGCATTACGTACTAGAAGTGGTATACTCGTATACTATGTAAAATATTATAAGAGAACTAAAAATAATATGAATTATTATTTTTTTAATCCAGTAAGACCAAGCGCGGCGTTGAGTTCCGCCATTTCACACATACTATTTGGAAACCAGACAGAAAGAAAACGCGTTTATTTTTGCTTCACGTTTTATCCCTCATATAGCAGGGTAGACAGAGGGAACCAGAGAACCTAGTGTTAAACATTCTTTTTGAACGCGTTTTGATAGTAAAGCCTAAAGTAAAGAAAAAAAAATAGTTAGATACATTTTATAGTATGGTAGACTAAAGCAAGAACATCACAATAAAAATGAGAAAGAAAGCGGATTAGAGCATGTTAAAAGATAAATATAATGATAAAAAATATCTATAATATATGTTAAGACCTCGATTGCTTCTCGAAAATCTAGTGATGATGATACTAAAGAACCTTCCTCGAGGTCACCGTAAAAATACATAACTTCACGCTATATCCCGCATATAGCAGGGTAGGCAGAGGGAACCTAGTAATAAGACACTCCGTTCTCCACTTCCCACCAAATTGAGGCATTGCGTGCTGAGTGGCGGAACTCAACGCCGCACTTTGCCTTGTTACCAAGCTGAAAAATGGAAAATTCCATTTCCTGGAGTGGGACTCGAACCCACAACCTGTTGCGTTTACAGTCGCACGCTTGTGCCTCTGCGCCTCGACAGGTGTTAAAGCATACATTTTCATAAATAAGAATCTTTGGTTTTCTAGATTAACGAATGACTTTTTGTTACCAAAATATACACGAATAATTCGCTTAAATAATTTCGTTTGGAAAAAAAACACTTCCTATAACTAAAAAAATAAAAAAATATATTTTGAAATAAACTGTATTTGTTCCAACACATTTAAATTATATACATACATATATAGCTTCACGCTGAATCTTATAGCATGGTAGGCAGAGGGAACCTAGTTCGTTCCCCACTTTTAAATTACACACACATTTAAATTACAATTTATTAAATTAAAAACACGCAATGGCTTGAATTCTGGCAAAAAGCAGAGAACAGAGTGTCTTGACACAAGAATCACTCTGGTAACCCTGTTATGCGGCACAAAACATATTTTTTTACTTACATATACATAAATACATAGCTTCACACTGTTTCCCGCATATCACTATTAACCTAGTGTTAAGACACTCCGTTCCCCACTTTCCGCCGAATCCAGGCATAGCGTGCTGAGTGGCGGAACTCAACGCCGCATTTTGCCTTGTTACCAAACCCAGGAAATGAAAAATTCCATGTCCTGGAGTGGGAATCGCATCCACAACCTGTTGAGTTTACAGTCGCACGCTTGTATCTCTGCGCCACGACAAGCGTTAAACTAGGCGTTTTACTTATTTAAAATATCAAAAAAGTAATAGATACTTCCAGTACTTTAATTCAATAGTTAACATGCTGTTAGGTTATTTAGCTTGCGTCCACATACAAAGGTAGTTAAAACAAGTTCTTATGTTAGCACAATGCATATAATATTACTTATTTGTAACAGAATATTAATTTAAATTCTAATTTCTCAAAACAACCTTTGAAATTTAAAATATATATATATATATATATAGCATAGCTGAGTAGTCAGAAAGAACCTATTGGCAAGACACTCCGCTCTCCGCGTTCCAAGTGTCGGAACTCAACGCCGAATTTTATCAAACCAGAAGTTGGATCGAACCTGCAACTAACGCTTTTACAGTCAGATGCTGTCACACTGCGCCACGAAGAATTCAACATTTTTTTAGCTTCACGCTGTATCCCGCACATAGCAGGGTAGGCAGATGGAACCTGAGATGTCGTTCTCTTAAAGTCTTAAAGTCATGGTTCCCCACATAAGGCCTATCGTGGCGCAGAAGCACAAGCGTGCGACTTTAAACGCGATAGGTTGTGGTTTCGATGCCCACTCTAGGAAATGAAAAATATTAAATAATATTTAGTATTTTCATTTCCTCGCTCTAATAACAAGGCCAAAGCACGGCATTGAGTTCCACCACTCAGCACGCAATGCCTCAACTGGACGGAAAATAAGGAACGTAAATGTTAAAAGAGATCGGAGTGTCTTAACACGTCGGTTCTCAGGTTCCCTCTGCCTACCCTGCTATGAGCGGGATACAGCGTGAAGCTATATATTATAATTATAATACATATAATATAGTAGACCATTAGAATGTTAGCATAATTATTCATATGTATGTAACTGAGCAAAGAGAATAAGCAATTTGATTAAAATGTAGTTTATGCAACAGTTAATTTTGTTCTACCTATATTTAAAGGTAAATAGAAATTATTATGATGCTTCTTTGTTAAATGAAAATTAATAAATAAGCTTTAAAATTAATAAATAAATAATTTTGCTTGAAAACCTAATTGAAAAATATATAAATAGTGCGTAAAAATATATATCTTTAAATAAATATATAACATATGATATTAGTTTTACCGGATTAGTTTTGTTACATACATACATACATACATAGCTTCACGCTGTATCCCGCATATAGCAGGGTAGGCAGAGGGAACCTAGTGTTAAGACACTCCGTTCACCACTTTCCGCCGAATTGAGGCATTGCGTGCTGAGTGGCGGAATTCAACGCCACGCTTTGCCTTGTTACCAAACCAAAGTTTGTTTTATGAAGAAGAAATTATCACAATTTATAAAAAGTTACCCTTTTATTCTCTCCTCTCTATTTTCTACCTGAATTTTGTGATCATCAATTTCAGTGATGCATAATATTAACATTGCTCTGGTAATAAGGCAAAGCGTGGCGTTGAGTTCCGCCATCCAGCAGACAATGTCTCAACTCAGCGGAAAGTGAAAAACTTAAAAGAACGAAGTGTCATACAGCGTGAAGCTATAAAAATATAACGAAAACCATTTTTGTTACTTTCAACTTAAATTATAAATATTCCATTTTAAAATTTCTGTATACATAACACAGTGTAAAGAAAGGAGATACTTCAGCAAACATCTTTATATATTCCTCTAAAGCGCCCGAACTGATACCCAGCGAGAATGTATCCTAAGGAATGCCGTCTATCGCAGAATTTATTATTTTCAATTTCACATTAGGTAAGCTTATTTTAAAGAAGTCTTTATTTTGTGGTACATATTTTCAATTTTAACGTAAATAAATATGGTTATTGTGGCTCAGTAGCATGTTCTGTAAGGTTGTGGGGTTCGATTTCCATTCTAGGGTTTCATAATGCAATAAGTAATATCATAAAAAATGGTATTGGTTGAGGTTGGAATATATGACAAAGTAAGTAAGTAAGTAAGTACTTTATTTACATTTAAATTATTTTCATTTTTGTACTCTAATAAATCAAAACGAGGCGTTAAGTTACGCCACGTAACAACAAATGTCTCAAAAATTTATGAAATAAAAATCATAAAATTTATAGAAAGAACGAAGTGTCTAAGTTTATTATACCTGCATAAAAAAGGTATCGTGTGGTTTATTATAAAAGGAAATCAATAAACTCAAGAATAAGGAATGAAAATTTACCAAAAAGTCACACTGGCTTGGTAATGAGACAAAGCGCGGCGTTAAGTTTTGCCACTTATTACGCAATACCTCGATTCGGCGGAAAGCGGGGAACGGAGTATCTTAACACTAGGTCCTCAGGTTCCCTCTGCCTACCCTGCTATACGCGGGATACAGCAAGAAGCTAAAAAAAATGTTATCTCTCAATATCAGGAAAGCGGAGAACGGAGTGACTTAACACAGAATTCTCTTTGGACCTTTGTACCCTACTATGAAGGTAAATGAAACTGCTAAGATATATATACAATTAAAACAAAACAGATTTTTAATCACGTTTATAAAATAAATTACAATAGAAAATTCCTTCTTTATTAACACTAGCGTGTTAGAGAGAATAAAACGTTGCAAAGGAGAACAATAGATTCAGCCTAACAAACGTAAAAAAACTTTGAAGCGAGGTATAAAAAAACTTGCAAGTATATTTTCTTTCCCCGGCTCATTTGTTCCTTAGGGCAAGATGTTCCTTAGAATGGATGATAATGGAAGTGGTATGTATTTTTTTAATTTCTTGCTTTATCCTGCATAGCAGAGACAGCGTAGTGTCGAGACACTCCATTCTTAAGCTCAACATATCTTCACGCTTTATCCCTAGCGTGGAAGTCAGAGAGACACTCCATTCTCTTAATTGTTTATTGAGTGGCAGAAATCACCGCCGCCGTCATTACTAGAGAGGAGAAGTTAAAACAATTTAAAATCATTTATACTTCTTACGAATATTAGTGAAACGAAATAAAAGTATATGCGTAGTCTCACAGGTGTTAAATGTTGATATACTTGGATTTGTTGCTGTTTAAATAAACTCGTATAATTTTTTTTACTAAAATTTATCACAACCTGAAAAGACACATAAGGAAAAGTTTAAAGGAAAGGTCTCAACATCGTTATATTTTAACCGAACTAAGATATATCTTGGCAACTTATTTTTTTCCACTAAACAGGGTAGGTAGGTTCAGAGAGAAACTTCAATCGAGACATCCAATTTTCTCGTTCCCTCGGAAATTGAGAGAGAAATAATTTAAATATAATCGCTTCCCCCAAGAGAAAATCAAACGTACAACCAATTGCGTTTACAGTCACACAACGTCCACACCACGCCACGATAATTTTGAAAATATATCTAGATGATAAATTAAGATTTATCTCGTTAAATATTCTTTATATAAGATATGATTAACGACCGACATTTCTATTAAGTGTTTTACTCTTTGGGACACGGAATAAAAATGTGCGACAAAGCTAACGAATCCTCGCTTGCAGGCTCGTTTGTTTCGGAAATGAATGAAGAGTTTCTCGGCTCTATTGACACGTATGTTTAAAAGCGTTCGACTCATAAGAAGTAGTGGGAATCTGTTTTCTCCCTCTTGTTTTGAGTTAAATAAGAATTTCATGATAATAATGGCTTAAGAATTGGTCTCCTGAAGTGGCAGTGGGGCACATAGCGAGGAGAACCATTGGCCTTTGGGGATGAAAGTTCTTCCTTAGTAACCCTACCATCTGGATCGATGATCTGGTCAAAATCGCCTTAAGCCGCTGGATATAAGCGCATATATATGGATGGAACATATATGGATGGAAGCGCAGGACCGATCGTTTAAAGTCCGTGGAGGAGGCCTATGTCCAGCAGAGAGCGTCCCATGGCTGAAACAACGAATGCAATAAAAACTAATAAATTCTTACGTTAATGAGAAAAAAACTGTAACCATAAATGTAAATAAGCGAAATGGTAAAGTATATTCCTTGAAAACTTCATAGTTGAACGATTAATCCATACCCACGATCTCATGAACTGCTACGTTACAAGTAGCTACAAAAGGAAAAGTAATTTAAATTAAATTTACTATTATTAGATTCTTACATACCCACATAGCTTCACGCTGTATCCCGCATATAGCAGGGTAGGCAGAGGTGACCTAGTATTAAGACACTCCGTTCACCACTTTCCGCCGAATTAAGGCATTGCGTGCTGAGTGGTGCAAACCTAGGAAATGAAAAATTCCATTTCCTGGAGTAGGAATCGAACCCACAACCTGTCGCATTTACAGTCGCACGCTTGATCCTCTGTGCCACGACCGGCGTTAGATTCTTTTAAACAAAAATTCTACAAAAGTAATTTCTATTTCTTTAGACCTCACGCTTCATTTCATCATAGAAAACCTAGTATCAAGATACTCCGTTCACCGCTTTCCATATGAATTTGAATCATAGCGTGTTAAGTGGTGGAACTCAATACCGCGCTTTGTACTAGAGAGCACAAATTAAAGTAATTTAGATATTCCCCTAAACAGAAATCGAACCCACAACCAAACGCGTTTACAGTCAAAAAATTATACATTTTCAAAATCCGATTAAAGAACTAACTAGTTATGAATAAAAAATTCGAGTACTTAATTTGTCTTTGATAAAAAGCTGGAAGTTTAAATTTATTTCAAGATAAAAAGTTCACAAATTCTACTTTATGATTTACAAAGAGAAGTTCGGATTGCTAATTAACATTCTGTTAGGATTATTTTGCACTTCATTTATGTTTACAAAAGCTTTGTTTGTGTATCACACTTACTTTAAATTGAGAGTGTACACTCGTAATATATAGGTACCTTTACTAGAAACGCCTGTCGTGGCGCAGAGGCACAAGCGCGCGAATGTAAACGCGGTTGTGGGTTCG
The DNA here is from genome assembly GCA_033558755.1 of Philaethria dido. Taxonomy (NCBI): domain Eukaryota; kingdom Metazoa; phylum Arthropoda; class Insecta; order Lepidoptera; family Nymphalidae; genus Philaethria; species Philaethria dido. The sequence goes on along the minus strand of JAKGSA010000695.1, from coordinate 359,802 downwards.
ATTTCCACTCCAAGAAACGTAAAAGTTTATTGTTTTCATTTCCTGGGTTTAGTAACAAAGGAAAGCGCGACGTTGAGTTCCACCACTCAACACGCAATGTCACAATTCGGTGGAAAACGGGGAAAAGAGTGTTTTAACACTAGGTTCCCTCTGCCTACTCTGCTATATGAGGGATACAGCGTGAAGTTATGTATGTACTCATATGTATGTACAATATATTCAAAATTTAAAATACACGTAAGTGAAGTGAGGTTAAAGCTACCAACTGAATTTACGATCGCCCAATTTGTTTCATTGTTTGGTTTGTTCTGTACAGAGTTTTGCTAATTATTTCGCATTTTAAATGAGATAATGAATCTAATTTTTCAGTGTGATTTTATAATTCATTTCTTTGTCCTAAAAATACTTTATTAATATTGCTTTATAAAAGCGAAAGTTTGTGAGGATTGACGTTTGTTATTATAAACGCAAGAACTACTAAACTCATCCAAGTGAAACTTTAAAGCTTATCATTATAATAAGACGTAAAGGAAAAGTTTTAAATCCCTTTTTATAAAAACTATGTGAAGGGAGAAGTATGGAAATTGACATGCATATAGTGTATGAGGAAATTTGCAGGAAACTAATATTTTTATAATAATTTATTAGAAGCAATTAAACAAATAGAATAAATATTATTCACACTATCATATGTTTGTTGAAACGTGTATTAGACATACATATTATACATACACATACATAGTTTCACGCTGTACCCTCATATAGCAGGTTAGGCAGAGGGCACCTATTGTTAAGACACTCCATTTCCCACTTTCCGCCGAATTTGAGTCATTGCGTGCTGAGTGATGGAACACAACGCCGCGCTTTGCCTTATTACCAAACCCAGGAAATGAAAATTCTATTTCCTGGACTAGGGATTTTCTTTTTGTTTTTTATTTATTATAATTATTATCATTGTACAGATTGACATACAATTCTAATATAATTGAACATCTAAAAACCCGACATGGTTTGAGCCGATGTTACAATTTAATACATACGTTATGGGAACACGCAATTTAAAAATATATAAAAAGATAGTTAATTGCATATTGTTGATAAAATATAATTTTAGTCTATTTTTTATATTATTCCCCTGAGTAGGACTCGAACCTACAACCAATCGCGTTTACAGACAGAGATTTTCCCACTGTGCCACGAGGGTCTCTATTTACATGTTTCAATATAAATTGGCTGATCGGAAATCCGATACGTGCACTTTGCTTTTTGGTCAAATTCAATCAAAACAACATACTCGTGGAGTGCGTTTGTATTTTGTTTTAACAATTGCAGGATAAAAGGGATTTGCGACATAGTAAATATATGTATCTGTTACATTTGCTGTGAATTTTTATTTTCTTTTAAATATAAATTATATATATATATATATATATATATATATATATATATATATATATATATAAAAAAAATATATATATATATATATATATATATATATATATATATATATATATATTAACTTCACGCTGTATCCCGCATATAGCAGGGTAGGCAGAGGGAATCTCAGAACCTAGTGTTAAGACACTCCGTTCTCTTCCGACAAATCCATTCCCCACTTTCACCAGATTGAGGCATTGCGTGCTGAAGGGCGGAACTCAACGCCGCGCTTTGCCTTGTTACCAAATCCAAGAAATGAAAAATTCCATTTCCTGGAGTGGGAATCGAACCCACACCTGTCGCGTTTACAGTCGCACGCTTGTGCCTCTGCGCCACGACAGGGTTTATTATATTGAGTTTATTATAGGAAGAACAACATTAAATATTCATTATTACTACTGTCCCCGTTGACGCGTTAACAACGCGTTGTCTAGCAACGTATATGTCACTTTATATAAACATGGTAATGTGTGTAACATTTATTTAATTAATTTAATATGATTGTGCACTTCTTCGCTATATAATATAAACTATAAGTGTGTCAAGTTTCATGCTCCTCCGTCCCCGTAACTTTCGTAAAAAGGGGTACAAAGTTTTTGCTTCACATATTAATGTATAGATAAATATTTAACATTTTCATTTCCTGGAGTGGGATTTAAACCCATACCAGTCGTGTTTACAGTCGTACGCTTGCACCTCTGCGCCACAACTCGCTTCTAATAATAAGTAGTCTACATTGATGAATAGAAAACTTTTTCAATAGACATTCAAATATAATAAGAAAATTTTCTCAAGAAATTTTGATCTTTTAAGAATCTAGGTATGATTTCATTAAAAGAAAAAAATGTCCTAAGGTCCGATCTTTTAAAGATCTAGGCAATTAAAACGAAAGAACTGGCCAGCAATAAATCCACCCTGACTGAAAGTGATCTAAATTGAATTGAATAAGCATTCGTCTATGACCAATACACGCATAATAGAATGCAAAAAAAATTCAAATCTTTCCATAGAAATCCAAATATAATCAAAATCAAAATATTCTTTATTGAAATAGGCTGTTACAAGAATCGAAATTTACAAAAGGTGTCAGTCGTGTCATTCCTAACGGAAGCTACCACCGGCTCGGAAGGCAGTTCTGCTGAAAAGAGCCGGCAAAGAAACTCAACAGTTGCCTTTTCAAATAAAATTTTACAATAAATATACAACTATGACGAGCCTCCCGGGTGAGCGTCAACAGCATTTAATTCTACACATTAACATCATTATAGTATTCTTGGACAGAATAATATACTTTTTTCAATAACATGTTTTAATCTTAACTTTAAATTGTTGAAATTACAGCTTCATTAAAAAAAATCTTAAAATGGTGTGATCAAAAAATAAGATGTAACGTTAATTTTTTCACGCTGTACCCAGCACACAGCAGGGTAGGCAGAAGGAACCTGAAGACCTAATGTTACGACACTCCGTTCTATATTCCCGGCAATGAATGGTGAGTGGCAAAAGTCAACACCGCGCTTTGTCTTGTTACCAGAGCAAGGAAACGAACATACTAAATATTAATTATTATAAATATCTAATTTCCTGGAGTGGGAATCGAACCTACAACCTATCATTTACCTATCGTTTACAGGCACGCTTGAGCCCCTGCGCCACGACTGGCTTCAGGTACATATAGCTATAGCTTCATTAAAAGAAAAATTCGCCGATCTTTTAAACATCTAGGCAATTAAAGCGATAGAACTGGCCAGCAATAAATCCAATTTCCAAGTGCCCCGTATCATCCTCCAATTATTCCCAAAAGGTCCGCAATTCACTTAAACAAGCAGGTATCTTGCCCCAATAAGATCGTCTGGGGGCCATGATTTATGTACCTCACATAACTAGCACCTTGGGACTAAAATGTTTTGCAATTGACTGTCTTGGATCTGGAGTTCTTTAGTTATGGTTTGATATATAATAAAATATAATATATAATCAAGATTTTAACAAAAAAGGAAAAGAAACAAACCGAATAAAATGCATTAAAGAACGCCTGTCGTGGCGCAGAGGCACAAGCGTGCGACTGTAAACGCGACAGGTTGTGGGTTCGATTCCCACTTCAGGAAATGGAATTTTTAATTTCCTGGGTTTGATAACAAGGCAAAGCGCGGCGTTGAGCTCTGTTGAGTTGATTCGGCGGATAGTGGGAAACGGTGTGTCTTAACACTAGGCTCCCTCTGCCTACCCTGCTATATGCGGCATACAGCTTGAAGCTATGTAATGTACTGTAAGAAAAAATGCAATAAAAAGCAAAACTATTACGAATAACTCGAAAACTACACATCAGATTTTAACTAAATTTAAATAGCACCACACTAGAAACACTTTTGGTTTTTTTGGTTCACTCAGTAAAAAGTCACGCGATAACACACAAAACATACGAGTACTTCTCATTCTTGAAGCCAGTTAAAAGAAAATATTATAAAAACAAACTGTATAGCAAATTACAAATGTATAAAGCGAAGTACATTTTATTTTCTATTTAAACAAGTAGCTACGAATAGTAAAGCATAAAAATCTTAAAGGAAACTGTCATCTAAATCTCATCTCCACAGTACTAGGATGTCGCTGTATAAACATTTCTTTAAATCCGCTAGTTTTATGTAAAATTGAAAATAATAAATCCTACGATAGGCAGCGTACTCGTATAACGTACAGCCACTATCTCAAAGCGCGTTTACGTTTAATATCCGCAAAAATGAGGTTTGCCAGAGCTAGTTTAGCTATATATAGAAAGTATGAACGTCAACTTGTATACTTTGAAAGAAATGAGATTGTATACACAGATATAGTCTTAGTAGTCTAAAACTAACATAAAATAAGATTAATAAAATTTTAAATACGCCTGTCGTGGCGCAGAAGCACAAGTGTGCGACTGTAAAGCGACAGCTTGTGGGTTCGAATCCCACTCCAGAAATCTCCGGAAATGAAGTATTTTCATTTTCTGGGTTTAATAAGGCAAAGCGCAGCGTTGAGTTCCGCCACTCGATACTTAATGCTTCAATCTGGCGGAAAGTGGGGAACGGATTTGTTGTAAGAGAACGGAGTGTCTTAACACTAGGTTCTCAGGTTCCCTCTGCCTACCCTGATAAATGCGGGATACAGCGTGAAATAAAAAAAATATATCTATTATAGGGGAAGACCTAGTTTGACCTTTAAAAAAACAGTGCCAATAACACTAAATGAAACTCCCATTAAAGACACGAAGACGGGAATATCATAGTGTATTTTTTCAAAATCAAAACAATCTTTATACAAATAATTGTTATAATTTTGATATTTTATTAAAGCAAACGTAGTGGTAGAGCATGTGACTGCTAACACGATAGGTTGATTCGATTCCCACTTGGGGAAATGACTGTATTTAAATAATTTTGATTTACCCGCTCTATAAAGAGAAAGCCTGTCCTATCATGGCGCAGAGGCACAAGCAAGAGGCACAACCTGTCGCGTTTACAGTCGGTAAACGCGGCAGGTTGTGGGTTCCATTCCCACTCCAGGTAATAGAATGTTTCATTTCTGGGTTTGGTAACAAGGCAAAGCGCGGCGTTGAGTTCCGCCACTCCCCACGCAATGCCTCAATTCGGCGGAAAGTGAGGAACGGAGTGTCTTAACACTATGCTCTCTCTGCCTACCCTGCTATGTGCGGGATACAGCGTGAAGCTATGTATGTATGTATGTATGTATGTACAGTCAGATTCAAACGAAAAATGGCAAACGGAGTGTCTTGACACTAGGTTAACTACCCTCCTATACCATATAGAATATAACGTTGCTTTATTGTTAAATATATCACAACTAGTTAAAATTAAAACTAACATTTTAAAAACAATTTTCATTTAGTCATTACGCTCAAGTTATTATTGTAGAGTTCAAAGGAAACTACTGTAAGTGTAAAAAACAAACAGGGAAAGCTATGATTTATGTTCTCTAGAACTACGCTCAGAATGTAGAATCAGCGGCGATAACACACTTTGCAAGAAGTTTAACTTAATAAAATGCTTTGATTAATGCGTTTTTGTAATAGGATTGTTTACTTTCTATGTATGACACTTTCTGTTTCCAATTTTTAGTTCTTTAATGACATTTTATTTTTGTATTTTATATGTATACTACAAGACACGTAAAAAACGTGTACCCTTAGCAACGTATATCTCTTTTTTTAGCTTCACGCTGTATCCAGTGTATAGCAGGGTAGGCAGAGGGAACCTGAGAACCTAGTGTTCAGACACTCCGTTCCCCACTTTCCGCCGAGTTGAGGCATTACGTGCTGTGTGGCAGAACTCAACGAAATTGTTACCAAATCCAAAAAATGAAAATGGTAAACTTTTACACTTCCTGGAGTGGGAATCGAACCCACAACCTGTTGCGTTTACAGTCGCACGCTTGTGGCTCTGCGCCACGACAGGCTTTAGTCTCTTTGTACTATAAAAGTAAATTTCAAGCACATGATGTTCATTTTATCTTATTAATATATTATTACACATAATATTTACTTTAAAAAGTTTCGGCGGAAAGTAGGGAACGGAATTGTTGAAAGAGAATGGAGTGTCTTATCACTAGGTTCTCTGGTTTCCTCTGCCTACCCTGCTATACGCGGGATACAGCGCGAAGTTGAAAAAAAGTACTTTAAATTTTTTTTTGTATATTTCTAGAGTTTAAGAAACTTTCTTACTAAAATTTCCTTCAAAAATTGATTCGAATCTGAATTATGAAATTAAAAAATGTGTTTTCGTATTAAAGTACTAAAAATATATAAGAATAATCCAATTTCACTTCTATTATAAAATTATGTACCAGTTTAAGTCGTCTAATATCCATATTAAAATTTGATGAATAAGTTTAAACTCAATTATCTCGAAGCTCGTATATTGCGACGTTTTACCTTCATTCATTCATGCCTTAATTCTTGTACAAATGATGTTACATATATTATAATGTATGTAATGTTTTTAAATTCTCAAATAGTTTTCGTAACAATGGAGAAAGTATAGTAAGTTAGGTAGACATAGGAGCGTGGACAGTGGAGGTGTACGTTAATGCGCATTTTAAAGGGGCCCTGAAGGGCCCCTAAATAGGTTTAAGAACCTATACTTGGGCCGTAAGCCCCTCTCTCTGCAAAGCGATGGGCACGGTGTATCCATGGATTGCTAAGTAGTTTCTTCTCTTTGGTAGTGTATGTAAATTTATCGTAAATTTATCGTAAATTTTTTAAAAAATAAAATGGAACCCTCTTATACAATAAAATATTTTATTAATAATTTACCATTGTCGTCCGAATTTAACATCTAATGTCGCGATCCAGCGGAAAGTAGAGAACAGAGTATCTTAACAATAATTTAATTTCTCTTTGTCCCATTTGGTGGAGAACTAAACGTGAAGCTGATAAAAAAAACCTAATTTTATATGAATTAAATTACATCCACGGGCTCACACTTGCCCGTGCCTTTGGTTTTTTTTTTATTTTTATATATATATATATATTTGCAGCATACTTAAATAGAACTACTTAATTGTATCTTAAAACTATGGTGAGATCCTCACCGACTGACTGTTTTTTTTTTTTAATCAATTGTTATATGGTAAATTAATTACCAGGTTAGCGAAAGTTATTAAGGCGTACGTTTTTACTTCTTTCTCATTTACATACTCACTTAAATCTTTTATTTAATACTATGAGAAAATAATTTAAAAAATCTTCCCCAAATGCCAATTCCATTTCAGTTCCATAATAGTTTAGTAGCCCCTTAATGGAACTGTCAGTCACCTTTTCCTTTTATATTTATAAAATATTCAAAGGATTTTTACACCGTTTTAGTACAGTTGAAATATATCCAACTTTAAACGATGATTATACGTTTATATACTCGTTAAAATTATAAATATTTATTTACACTAACGTCGCGTTGACGCGTTAACAACGCGTTGTCTTTAGCAATGTCACTTTTTATAAACATGAATGTTAAACCATGGTAGTGTGTGTAACATTTATTTTGTTAATTTAATATACTTTTCATGCATTATTTTTGAAAAATATTAGTATTCTGTAGTCCTTCTCTATATTAACTATAAGTGTGCCAAATTCCATGCGCCTCCGTCCATTCCATTTATATACAGATTTTATTTGAAAATTTTAGAAAAAAAGAAATTTAGAACAATATAAATGGGACCACATCAGAAACACTAGCTATCATATAATAAAAGTATTATCAAAATTGACCTTGGCAAAATGGGCCTTCGTACACTGGGATAAGTGTTAAAACACAACTTTACTGGAAAGTTTGTTACATACATACAAGGCAAATCGCGGCGTTGAGTTCCGCAACTCAGCACAATGCCTCAATTCGACAGAAAGTGGGGAACGGAGTGTCTTAACACTAGGTTCTCAGGTACCCTCTGCCTACCCTGTTATATGCGAGATACAGTGTGAAGCTATGTATGTATGAATGTTGTCATTATACCCTTCTGTTATACTATACACTACCACCAGGAAATGAAAAATTCCATTTCCTGGAGTGGGAATCGAACCCACAACATGTCGCGTTCACAGTCCCACGCTTATGATTCTACGCCATGACAGGCGTCTCTAATTTAACTTATACAATTCATTCATAACAGTTCATAACATCTTTGTACGACAAAACACTGTATTTAATATATCCTATGAGTATATTCCCAAAATAGGGCAATAATAACTTCTATCTAGTCGTCGTCTAGTTCTCGTCTAACTTCTATGATAAACAGTTATAACGTAAGAAAATAACGTAACGTTAACATTTAACGACACTACTACAATATAATCGTCGCACTAAAGCAAGCTAGCTTCATATTATATTCCATATAGCAGGGTAGGTTGGGGCATCTAGTGGCAAGACACTCCGTTCTCCGCTCGAAAGAGAATTTATTATGTTATTTGGGCCTATGTAGAACTTGTCATAAAATATGAATATGGTGTATAGCGGAGTTGGGCGGAAAGTGGGAAACGGAGTGTTTTAACACTAGGTTTCCTCTGCCTACCCTGCTATATGCGGGATACAGCGTGTAGCTATGTATGTATGTTTGTCTACAGTTAAATATTTGTTTCTTACCAATCCATATTTGGTCACAAAAGGGTAGGAGGATAGGATAGGACGTTGCAGGATTCCCACTTAGGGCAATGATTGTATTTATATTAGTATCGTTTCTCTGCTCACATAAAATAAAACACGGCTTAAGTTTCGCCACTCAACACCTATTATCTGGAATGGCAAAAGCTAAAAGTGGAGGACAAGTGTCTTGACAATAAGGTCTCTCTAACTACCTTTTTTTTTCTAATTTTTTTGCGTGAGTAAATCCGTTACGGATACCCGCCCGATCGGGGACTCGGGACAGGTGATGTGGGACTTTGGCCCGGCTGTAAAGAGGCCGATCGTATACCCACTAAAACCTCACGGTGCTCCTAATCTGCTGCCACTGGCTGAGGCCCACGGGAGCTCCCGAATATTCCGAAAAACCTTGATGGCTCTCTCTGACTACCCTGCTGTGCAGGAGAAAAGGGTGAAGCTAAATAAAAAAATCTTTAATAAATAATAATTATTATTATTCACCTCTCTCTACCCACTCTCCGCAAAGTACAACTGTAATATACACAAATCCAAGTCAAATACAATTCACGAGGCGACCATTTGTGGGCAAGTCACAAATACTCGGTCTAGAAACTTTCAGGCGTTTTCACTTGTAACAAATTGTTTCATTGGGCTCGAAATATAACGGTGGGAACTAAGCGAGGTCATTCGCAGGATTCTATTATATAATTTAATACTAAATATATACTTAGCTTTCTTTAAATATTACAATCGTGGCGCAGTGGAACAGCGTCTGACTACAGACACGACTGGTCGTGATTTCAATTCTTGCTTGAGGTAATGATTATACCTAATTCAGTGGTGAGAGGTGAAAATTTTAATTAACCAAGCCGGTAAATTTAGGGAAGCCGGTATATATTTAGGAAAGTCGGTACATATATTTAGAGAAGCCGCGAATATTTAGAGAAGCCGGTATATTTAGGGAAGCCGGTATAGGATGTAAGGTGTTGAGTAGTTTCACTATCGAATTTTGGTGATGACTTTTTTTAATAATTTTATACAATTTTATACCCAAGATTTTTCAGGCGACCTTTTTATTAGCTTTAATACTTTCTTGACCTTGTTTTTTTTGCAAACTCAATTACAATTTGAGCTTTTTGAGCTCCACATTTTCTCGGCAACCTTTTTTTTATTAAGACAAGTCGGTGGGAAGCGTGTTGTATGGACGCCTCAACACTGATACCTTTTTAAAACAATTTAACTTCTCTACTCTAGTAAGACAAAGTGCGGCGTTTACTTCCGCCCCATAACACGTAATATCTCGAAGTCAAGCGGAGTGAGTGTATTGACACTGGGTTCGCTCTGTCTATGCGAGACAAAACGTGAAGCTACTTATAACTTCACGCTGTATCCCGCATATAGCAGGGTAGGCAGAGGGAACCTTAGAACTTAGTTTTAAGACACTCCGTTCTCCTTCAACAAATCCGTTCCCCACTTTCCGAGTGGGGAACGGAACGAAGCTGCTTATAAATGAATGTAAATAGTTATTAATTAAAGTTACATAGTGGCATAGTAGAAAAGCGAAAGAAAAGCTTTAAAATGACATATTTAACATATATTATTATACATATTACTTGGTTGCATTGTTTACACTTTGAAAAAAAATATTTTGTAAAAATATTATGTACATATTTCTATGTCATGCTCTGAACGAGTTATTTCTATACATTTATGCATGTTTCTTTGTCGTGACGCTTTTTCGTTACATTCAAATTACCACAAGTTTAAAAAAAATAAACAAAAAAATATATTAACACAATCAAAACAAATTCAATATATGGGCGTATCGGCAGTATTTTATCTTGAATCAAAATACAATATTACTGTAAAACTGTTAGCTACGTCCCCATAAATTGGTTCACCGGAAATCCTATACACGTAACTTTTTCCGTTCAATTCAATCAAAACAAGATCCAATTGCTAAATAAATATGTCACTTTTGACATATTATTTCTTTTTTGTCTCTGTTTCACGCTTTACCCCGAATACCGAGAGTGACAGAGAGACCTAGTGTCAAAACACTCTATACTCCTACTTCCACGTAAATTTGAGATATTAGGCATCAAAAAGCGTAACTCAACGCCGCATTTAATGCACATAGGATCGATCGGACCGGATCTGATAATGATAAAGATAAAAAGAAAAATAACTTTATATAAAATAAACATATAAGTCAAATTATTACGAATAACTCAAAAACAACTAGTCAGATCTTAGCCAAATTTAAATAAAAGCACATGCGAAGCACTAGCTATCATGTATAAAAAGAATCATCCAAATTCACCCAATAAAAAGTCATGAGGTAACACACATAAAAAAACACATAAATTGATAACTTCCTCCTTTTTTAAAATCAGTTAAAAATAACAGTCACATACAAAATACATCTAGTTAGAATTAAATGTCAACAGAATACCCTGCCATAGAAACTTGGCGCGTTTCCGTCAAAATTCAAATCGAAATGCGCATTTGTGGTGACAAATCAACGATAATTTATAGCGTACACAATTTTAAAGGTAAACTTGTTTCATAATGTTAACCGATTGCAAAAAAGAGGGTTTGAAATGTTTACCTTTATTTTCTTCCTTCTACTACTGGTTGTGGGTTCGATTCCCGCTAGAGGTAATGATTATATATATATATATTTTTCTTTTTTTTAGCTTCACGCTGTATCCCACATACAGCAGGGAAGGCAGAGGGTACCTGAGACCTAGTGCTAAGACACTCCGTTCCCCACTTTCCGCACTTTATTGAGGCTTTGCGTGCTGAGTGGCGGAACTCAACGCGCTATATCTTGTTACCAAACCCAGGAAAAAGAAATTTCATTTTCTGGAGTGGAAATCGAACCACAACCTGTCGCGTTTACAGTTACACGCCAATTTATTATAAGTTAAAAACAATTATATCAATTGAGTGCGATCGTGACACAGTGGAAAAGTGTTTCACTGTATACACAATTAGTTGTAGGTTCGATCCCCACTCGAAGGAATGATTATATTTAATCATAAATTTCCTCTCTGTGGTAAGACAAATTTCGACGTTGAGTTCCATCACTTAGCACAAAATATCTCGAGTTAGGGCAGAAAGAAGCAAACGGAGTATCTTGACACTCAACGGAGATTCTCTCTGACTGCGATAAGGAATAAAACGTAAAGTTGTTTTATATTAATTGTTAACGCCTGTCGTGGCGCAGAGGCACAAGCGTGCGACTGTAAACGCGACAGGTTGTGGGTTCGATCCCCATTCCAGGAAATGGATTTTTTTAATTTTCTGGGTTTGGTAACAAGGCAAGTGCGGCGTTGAGTTCCGCCACTCAGCACGCAATACCTAAATTCGGCGGAAAGTGGGGAGCGGAGTGTCTTAACACTAGGTCCCCTCTGCCTACCCTGCTATATGCAGGATACAGCGTGAGCTATGTATGTATGTATATATTTTACCTTTAGTTTAGTAAAAAAAATCATTTCACAAAAATAATAAATATCCAAGTAAAATAAAGCTACGAGAAGCGTCTACAGAAACTAAAAGGTTTTAACTTCAAAGTAAAGAGATGGCAAAATTGCATTATATATTGTATTTATGTTCACTTTCCACTACCAAAGGACTATTTTGTAAGTTCTATTTCTCTGACGTTTAAATGGGTAATAGCTACTTAGTTTTTTAAATATTTATTTTTTAAATATTTATCTTTTCAAATCTATATTTTCATTTTATTTTGGATAGAGAAAGGAGTTAGGATAGCGGAGGTAAGTGGTAATGATTAATTATGATTATTCCCTCGAGCGGGGATCGAACCTACAACTAATTGCGTATACAGTGAAACACTTTTCCACTGTGCCACGATCGCACTCAATTTATAAAATTGTTTTTAACTTATAATAACGCGACAGGTTGTGGTCTTACATCCCAGATACAGCTGATGAACCAATTTTGATGTTGCTTCTCATGTAGTAGGATTTTAGTTTAGCTAAGATCTAACAAGTAGTTTTTAAGTTATTCGTATTCATCTAAGTTTGAAGGCAATTTCTTTTTTAGACAAAAATATAATTATTAGCGCTGCATGTGTTAGTATTTTTTTGTAAAAGCGAACTTAAGTTAGGGATATTATTGTATATTACATATTATTTATTTGGTTTGTTTGATAACTGACACTGATAGGTATCAATATTTGTGACGAATGTGTAAAGAATGATAAATTACTCTTTTGTTAAAGTAAACCTGTATAAACTTTAAAAAATAGCTTCTAGTTCTGACATTATACAAGAATATGCAATTTCTCAAAATATTGAATATAAAGCGTTACCATTTTATGTTAACCATTCTGGGAGATTATGGGAAAGCTAGAGTGAAAGGCTGTTAGCACCATTTAAAACGTGTGGTAAGCTATTTACATCCGTTCGAAGAGCTTAGTATGGCCGTGAATTAAAATCCTACGTTAAGAAAATTTAAGTTTGTGATCATACACTAACATAGGAACTCATCATCATCTCAACATCATTTAGACCAGAGATGACCAAGCTGCGGCACGTTTAATGATTTTAAGTGGACCTTCAACATTTATTTATTTTGCAGATATATTCCTGCTAAATATTAAGTTCTAAAATTTTTTTTCAAATGTTCATAATAAATATTGGCCCGTCAAAAAAAAAAAAATTTTGGATAGGCCCGTTAAAAAAAAGAGTTGCTCACCCCTGACGTAGATGATACTACTAATTTGGTCAGTATTAATTTTGCAGCGCTTTCCTACCTAAACTTGTATTAACATCGTTTGAGGTTTGAATCCAGCAACGTCCAATTTTATTTAAAAAAACCTTATTTTATTACTTCACTTTTAACTTAAGAACCTAATGTTAAGACACTCCGTTTTCTTAAGATTTCCATTCCCCACTTTCCACTGAATGAGGCAATGCGTGCTGCGTGACAAAATATAAATATTTTACAAAAAAAAACGATAACCCAAACTAATGTAACAACTAAGCGATACGATATCAAATTTGTCTCTTGTCCTCTACCATTTATCACGACGTCTCCATATTACGTGGAAAACCCCCATACGAATTTAAACTTTAAACCAAAGAAAAAAGGTCTATTTTATTTCTTCTATCATATTCAAAACACACACATGTTAGAAATAATAATCCTTATATTTCCGCCATTACATGTTTTTGTTTGAAATTGTAACTCCTTACTTCAGTGAAGGGAGATACAGACATGGTGTGGTTTCGCCATTTGCTTCCATTTTTAACCGACTTTGAAAAATATGATTCTCAATTCGACTGCTTTTTGGATGTTTGTTACCGTATAAATTTTTACTGAGTGAACCTACCTACCTACCTAACTTCACGCTTTATCCCTAGCGGGGTAGTCAGAGAGAACGGAGCGCCAAACGCTACGGTCCCTGTAAACCTCTTTCGCCTCGTCCACAGTCATTATTAATGTCTTCATTCGATTAGGTGAACCCATTTTGATAATTGTTTTTTTTATATGAGAGCGTTGATACCCGCTGCTGTGCAATATACAGTGAGAACCAACTCTTTTGTTTAGATTCTCTTTTACCGAGTACGAGTCTAGGTACCAGGTTTTTTCCCTTAACCCGTTCCCCAAAATGTGGTGGTTCCGATAGCGGATTACTCCCTCTTGTCCTCTCCTTCCATCTGTGTCCTCTAGATCGGCAACGCATCTACAACATCTCTAGTGTAGTAGATATCCATGGCCGAAGGTAAACACTTACCATCAGGTGGTTCTTCTGCTCATTTGCCATCCATTATCCATAAAAAAAATAAAAAAAACTTTTTAAAAACAATGTCAATCCCACGTAAAAACGTATCAAGAGATAACTTTAGCAATATGGCGGGTCGACTTCCGTTTCCGTAAGGTCTGAGAACGGTATTGGCAGACGTTTAACTGACTAGCCAGTTTTGTTATTTCCTTTACTGTTTAAACGGGATTGTTATTTTTTGATATTTCCTATAATATAAGTATTTTGTGGAAAAAAACTCGCACATTCGAACTTTTTTGAGTCAAAAGTTCGAGCCCCGCTGCGTTTAAAATTATTATACGTAAAAAAACTCTTGGCGCAGAGGCACCAGCGTGCTACTGGTTGTGAGTTCGATTCCCACTCCAGGAAATGGAATATTTTATTTCCTGGACTTGGTAACAAGGCAAAGCCCGGCGTTGAGTTCCGCCACTCACGTTGAGCACGCAATGCCTCAATTCGGCGGAAAGTGAGGAACGGAGTCTCTTAACACTAGGTTCCCTCTGCCTAATCTGCTATATGCGGGAAGCTATGTATGTATGTATCAATATGAATTCACCCAGTAAAAAAATGTGCGGTAACACACATAAAAAACAGTCGAATTGATAACCTCTTCCTTTTTATCTCTTTTACTATCTACCTACCTCCTTTTTTCAAAATCGGTTAGAATAAAAGTAATTTGCCAGGTTACTAATGTAAAAGTGATGGCTTGCCGTCAATACGATCGTGCAAAAATTGAAAAGCCGCTATCAAAGCGCCCTGTCTGTACATTGTCGCGGGAACTTAATCTTAGTGACAATACCAATTCTACGGTAGCGGGAATGGTTAGCTATTGTACAGAGTAATGGAGCAATGTATATAGATATTATATATAAGCGCGGCGTTGAGTTCCGCTATTTTTTATTTATTTTATTCATTTATTCAAGTAATACATTGTTACAGTATTTTTAGATTAAAGGTGCAAATCATAAACTCCTTCAAGTTTTACCGTGCACCAGTGCCGTCAAACATTTATAACTACAAAAAAATGACTTAAAACAGTAGTTGTAGATATCACATTCACCCATACTACTATATGCTTGAAACAATACAAGCTAAGAAATCAATAACAAGTAGATTTAAATTAAAAAGTCTGCTATAACAAAAGACGTTTAAAACGCAATGACTTGAATTCTGGTGGAAAGTGTTAACGGAGTGTCTTGACTAGGTCCACTCAAGCTACCCTGTTTTGATGGATAAAGCGTGAAGCTGCTTTTAAATATAGTAATATAATAAAATTAAAAAT
>JAKGSA010000695.1:289184-343761 GCA_033558755.1 Philaethria dido | reverse complement strand
TATATATATGTGTATTTTTCCACGGAGAAGGTTTGTATAATATGCTTAATGATACCACTCGCCACCAAGTGGAGCTGCAGAGTAGCAACTTCTGCCCCGTTCAATCGATTGTCATGAAAATCAGTATGACCATGTATATTTACACAAAAGAATATATAAAAATGAATGTTTGTCTGTATGTCATCGATGAACTCAAAAATTTTCTTAAATTTATTTTAGTCGTTGGTGTAGCAACAAGCACTGGGTACAGCTAGTAATATAATAAAATAGATAGTGTTAAAAAACTAGCTTTTTGCCAGGGTTTTGTTAACCGAGCCCCAAAAATGGAGCTTATTTAATATATCGCATTACTTTTTACTTGGTGAACTAATTTTCATGATCCTTTTTTTATACGATAACTAATGCATTTGATGTAATTCCATTATAATTCAATTAAGATCTCACGAGTAGTTTTTAATTTATTCGTAATAATGTTAATTATTGGTGCACTTTATTTGAAATTGATCTTTTTTATTATAAAAAAAAATTATATGCCAAACGTGTCTACCATCAGCGTACTCTGTTGTCAAAATGAGGAGCAATTCGTAAACGGAATTGCGCGAGGGAATGCCTGCTTGACGATTCAATCCGCTAAAAGCTCTTTTCCTCGGAGGCCCTTGAAAAACTTGTAAAGAATATATGAGTGCCAAAGTTCCCTCCGATCCAATAAAATTTAGAGTCAATGTACCGAGTGCCTACTAGTATGGCACTCATTTGTAGCTTCGCTTCAGGTGATACTAAATTGTGGTTTTAACCGACTTTCAAAAAAGAAAGAGGTTATCAATTGAAATGTATTTTTTATGTGTGCTATAAATGGCATTATTTTTTTCTATTCTTTAACCAACTTCAAAAGAAAAGATTTAGATTCTGAATTCGACTTCACTTTTTTATTTGAATTATTTCATATCTTCTTACTAGATATCCGATTTTGATGATAATAGCTATTGCTTCTTATTTAATCCCCTTTCAATTTAGTTAAGATCTGAAAAATAGTTTTTGAGTTATTTCTAATAATAATATTGTTTAGTGCACTTTATTTTTTGATAAAATTATAATTATAAATTCCTTTTTTTGTTTCATATTCCACGTAAAAATACATAAAACTCGCGGAAATTATTAATGAGAACCACCAATTCATGTACGAGTATACTAAAAAATCGATTTTGTTTACAAGAACCGTTATCCATCAGGAGCGAATGATTAATTACTAATACATTATGGTAAGCATTCAAGCTTCCATTTGGGGGGAAATATTAGCTACTAATACGTTGTTTTAATATAACCAAAATGAGACTTCTTTAGAAATAATGAAATATGAGCCGGTTTCAATGGTTTGTCGGTAGGAGGAAGAAATAACTTCCTTATTTTGTTGATTTAATTTCCGGTTTTTTTTTAATTATTTGTCCTTAAAACTAGAGTCTTAGGTTCTATCTGTTTGCTTCTTCCTGCTATGTACGGGACACTACGTGAGAAGTGGGTTTGATGGGAATCAAACCCACTTCTCACGTAGTGGGAGTGGGAACTCCAGGAAATGTTCCATTTCCTGCGTTTGGTACCTAGGCAAAGCGCAGGTTTCAGTTCCGCTAATCAGCACGCAATATCTCAATTCGGCGGAAAGTGGGGAACGGATTTTTTAAAAGAATGGAGCATCTTAACAATATGTTCTGTTCCCTTTGCTTATTCCGCTATGTGCGGGATACAGCGCGAAGCTACAAAAAAGGCTAATAATAAAATATAATCCAGTGTCAATAACTTATTTATTTCATATCAACCTTATCGTACAGGCGAAGCCAGTGAATATCACTAGTATTGTATAAATTACCTGGAAATGAACGAATACAAATATATCATATTACATAAAATACGTAGACGTTCTTATGCTTTATTCATACTTACTCAATTGATTATATCTCATTTTTGTAATATAATTATATTTTTACAAATGTATCATTTCCACAGTTTTGAGGTTCGTCGTGGCGCAGAGGCATAAGCGTGCTACTTTAAGCACGATAGGATATGGGTTCGATTCCCACTCCAGGAAATGAAAATATTAAATATTTATAATAATTTATTTTTAGTATTTTCATTTTCTCGCTCTGGTAATATGACAAAGGAGCCTTTACCAATACGGCGGCAAGCGGGGAAAGGAAATGTCATGAAAACGAAGTGTCTCCACGCCAGGTTTCAGGTTCCCTCTGCCTACGCTGCTATATGCGGGATACAGCGTGAAGCTACAAAAAATAATTTTGATTTGAAAATAATTTTAACACATTAATTTTTTTTAATATGAACGAATCACGATTCGAAACTAAACTCCTCATATCATTTTGTTTTAGCCAGTTAGCTATTTATTCTAATGACATGACATCATCAGAATCACAAAAAGCAATTATTACAAACATTTCTTAAAATAATTATAAATGTTGAATCAAATCGATTAGAGTCAAATTGAGTCAAGTTGATTCGAGTTAAGTTGAGTCGAGTTGAATTGAGTCGAGTAAAAACTGAAATGACTTCACCAGATTTTCTCTACCCGGCACTGAAAGTTTCATGGAAATAAAAAATGTAAAACTCAGTAAAATTGATACGATAAGTTAAACGCGTCATATGTAGCGATTAAGAATCATTATTTACTCAGAAAATCCCGTTAAAGTGTAAATTGCTGTAAAAATGGTGGAAAAATTGAAAATTTATATTAAAAAGATTTTCAGGCCTTATTATAATTTCTTTTTTACCTAATTTTGCCAATTTTGCCTTATGATACGCTATTGTATATACAATGAATATCTAACTTTAACCGACTTCAAAAAAAGGGGGCTTATCTATTCTATCGTATTTTTTCTGTATGTGTGTAACCGCATGACTTTTTCTTGATGAACCAATTTTGATGGTTATTTTTTTAAATGATAGCTTCTGATGTAGTTCCATTTTAAATTAGTTAATATCTAACGAGTAGTTTTTGAGTTATTTGTAATATTTGTATATTTTAGTGCATTTTCTTTGAAGTCGGTGTTCTTTTTATGGTTAAAATCTTAATATATAAACCGTTTGATGTGGAATGATTACCTAAATTATATTGAACTACAGAAAAAATCCGTGTATATTGATAGTATAGTACAAATTAAAGTACACATGTATTAAATAGGTTTTCACATATTCATAGAAATACGTCACCTGTAAACAGTTAAATATCGAAACTTCATACGGATACAATTGAAGCGTCCCTGATTGCGATGGCGGTTACAGATTCATATTCAACTTGTGGAAATATGTATGTATAGCTGTATAATTGAACCTAATGTACTTGTCTTAGATGAATTACATCTCAGTAATTCTTTATTCAATCATTTCCCTAGATTTCCTTCGATAAATCAATTTATAATGGTTTTTCTACATGCATAGACTTCAGAGCGAGCCAAGACACTCGGCTCTCCGCTCTCTGACCAAAATCTGAACATTGCGTGTTAACTTGTGGAACTCTACCCTGCACTTTATAAATGAATAGATACCTTAACAAATATATTTATTTTTAATATTAAGTTTTAATGTATAATTATAATCAATTATCACACTAAAAGATAAAATATCATTATATATATATTTAACTTTTCCGTATAAATAATTTATTTTCAACTAAAAGCGCAAAAATTGTTCGAAACTTGCCGCAAAGTGAAATAAACCCATTAGTGGTTTGCTTCAAGACTGAAACAACAATAAAAGAAAATCTTTATTAAACGTCCGATTGTCGCCTTTCATTTTTGTCGTTAAAATGTCTATGATCGAATCGACCTAGTTCTTGTAATTAAAAGCTGTTATCGAAAAATACATACGTACCAGGCGTGAATAAGCAGATAAATCGACTTTTCTTTTTTTTTAGCTTCACGCTGTATCCCGCATATAGAAGGGTAGGCAGAGGGAACCTGAGAACCTAGTGTTAAGACACTCCGTACCCTACTTTCCGCCGAATTGAGGCATTGCGTGCTAAGTGGCGGAGTTATTATTACCAAATCCAGGAAATGAAAATACTAAACTTTAACACTTCCTGGAATGGGGATCGAACCCGCAACCTGTCGCGTTCGCTGTCGTACGCTTGTGCCTCTGCGCCACGACTGGCGTTATTGACTTTTCAGGAACAGGACAAGTTTCAGGAAACCAATTTTGATGCTTCTTTTTTTATATATGATAGATAGTGCTTCTGATGTGTTCCAATCAAAATTTGTTTTAGATCTGACGAGTAGTTTTTGAGTTATTCGTAATAATTGTACTTTTTTTTGTGTTTTCTTTGAAGCCGGTTATAATTTTAATTGATTTACAATACATTTCGAAGCAACTTTTATTTTTATTAAATTTGAAACGAACCGTTTATAATGAAGTAGCCGCTACAAAACGGCTTATGCCATATCATCAAAATGTAACAAAAACAGTTTATATATAAATTTTATAACCAAGTCAAAAGACTTGATATATTCTTTGTTAGACCCATCTTTTCATACCGATTCAATAGTAGGTTACCCGTATTTATCGAACGGAAAAGTTATAAAAAATAACAGGGCATAACGATGTCCCTCTTATAGGCCGTTATTGGCCGTTATCGGTCGTGTAGGATGGAACATACCTATTTATATAGGGTAAAGTGGTATCGGAGAAATATTAGGGACCTCGCTTTAACTATTGAGACATGAATACGTGGTTTTATGAATATATGGATACGGATTATGAATGTTCGTTAGCTTTGCTTTTGAATGAGATTTTTTTTATTTTTGAAGTTATGTTTTTTGGTGTACTTGTATATATTTATGCTTCATAGCTGCAGCTTCACGCTGTATCCCGCATAGCAGGGTCAGAGAGAACCTTAAAGTTAATCAATAAGAAAATAAATTTATATTTCTATTGTTTTCATTTGTCTGCTCTGGTTAAGAAAAGCTCGGTGTTAAGCTTAGTAGTGATTTCAGGTAGAAAGCGGCGAACGGAGTGCCCATTTTTCCCTGACTACCCTGGAATAAAGCGTGAGGGTGAATATTATTTTAGTGCAAATACATTTAAATATCTTCCAAGTATATAAAGTTATCAACTATTATTATTCGTATTATTAATACAATGTAATACAAATTATTGTGATGACATCTCGATTAATAGATCAAAAAGCTTAGCGTAATTATTTATGTAGGAGACGCCGCGCATTCATAGCATAATTAGACGATTAATTACTAGAATTTATATAAGTACTAGATATATGTGGTTATATTATAGACAAATTATTCAAAATATAATTGTTTTACTCACCGCCGATTTGAGACAATGCGTGCTGGCGGAACTCAACGCCGTGCTTTGCCTTGTCACCAAACCCAGCAAATAAAAATGCCATTTCCTGGAGTGGGAATCGAATCCACAACCTGTCGCGTTTACAGTCGCACGCTTGTGCCTCTGCGCCACGACAGGCGCAAAGTGGGAAACGGAGTGTCTTAACACTAGGTTCCCTCTGTCTACCCTGCTATATGCGGGGTACAGCGTGAAGCTATATATGTATGTATAATTGTTTCACATTGCTAAGCAGGATATAGCAGGCTAGTCAGAGAGAGCCTAGTGTCAGGACACTCCGTTCGCCGCTATCTACCTGAATTCATGATATTGTGTGTTAAGTGGCTGATCTCAACACCACGCTTTGTTTTATCAGAAGGAATAAATGAAAATAATTGAAATATACATTTTATTTTTTTAATTTAATACTATATATACTTGGTCCGTACCTTTCTTTATTGTTGTTTTTTATGTTTAACTTTATATTAATATAAAAGGTCACTTAGAACTAAATGTGGTGTCTAATGGATACAGCCTGAAGCTGCAGCTGTGAAGCAAAAAATATATAGAAGCGTAATATACACCGTATAAGTGTAAAAAACATAACTTCAAAATTATCCATATATTCATAAAACCACGTATTCATGTCTCAATAGTTAAAGCGAGGTCCCTAATATTTCTCCGATACCACTTTACCCTATATAAATAGGTATGTTCCGTCCTACACGACCGATAACGGCCAATAACGGCCTATAAGAGGGACATCGTTATGCCCTGTTATTTTTTATAACTTTTCCGTTCGATAAATACGGGTAACCTACTATTGAATTTGTATGAAAAGATGGGTCTAACAAAGAATATATCAAGTCTTTTGACTTTGCTATAGAATAGTTAATATATACTTTTTATGTTATGAATATTTTAATGATACGGCTTAAGCCGCTTTATATCAGCTGTTTAATTGTAGCCGGTACAAGATGGCTACCTACGGTTTTTTTATGGGTTTATATAGAAAAATTAAATTGTTGCTCTGTAATGTATTGTAAATTAATAATATTAACCGACTTCAAAAAAAGGAAGTGGACATTAATTCGACTGTGTTTTTAATGTGTTACCGCATAACAATTATTATTTAAAAGTACCTACTCTGAAAAATATACATTACGATTTATCAATTTATTCACGCCTGGACACAAATAATTTGGCTATTCATATTTATTTAAATTTTGTACATATTATAAATAAATTCGACGCGTGATTCAATTTTATTCATTTCGTCGTCGAGTCAGAACGAAGTCCCAACATAAAATGTCGAATTTTGCCTTCCATTACATTTTGAAAGGCATTTCTAATTTAATTAACTTTTTGACAAAAATTTACCTAAAAATGTTATAAGTGACATCAATCGCTTCAGAGTTTTTTGGCTGAACGTAAGCGCTCGTGTGGAAAAGATTAGATTAATATTTGGCTTACACAAGTTTACTAACTGAGACTAAAGACTCTATTCTCTTAGCTTTCTTTCCTCTTATACAACCATTATCTTCTTCACTTCTTCTCTCTTCTTATTCACTTGTTCTAATATATTTCTATTTACCATTATCTTGATCTTTGTTAATTTGTTTCCAGCACCAAAATTTTAGTTTTCAGAATTAAACCATTACTTTTAATTGTCCGGTGACCAACGCATGATTTTTTTCGTTTCTATTATGCCTGTACTTTTTTATTTTTTTCACTAGTTCGAGAAAAGAGTTTAAATAAAGGGGATCGCTTTGTTTTAGTTGACAAATATGTTTGAAGACTCCATGATTTCAACTTTATTCTTCTTCCTGCGTACTAGAATAGTCAGAGAGAACCTAGAGAAAAACTCATCGTTTTCCAATCTTTGGATGATTTGAGACTATAAAAATTGGACTACATGGAAATAAATGTACAAAAATGGTTTATTATTATTATTATTACAATCACACCCCTAAGTGGGAAAGGAACCTATAGTCTGTCATTATACCTAAAGCGAAGTTTCCTACTGCACCACGATGTCCTCAATGTCAAGTTACAAAAAATGTCAAACGATAAATAAAAGATTGAAGTTGCCTTTCAAATTAATTTCTCATCATCAATATCAAACAAGTATAAAGTTCGACATAATATTTTAGTAATAAGTGTTTCTTAGTAATGCCATAACAAAGTAAGCTTCAGTGATTGATGATGGAAACATCGGGAGGAAAAAGTGAAAAAAATGAGCGCTCCAAGCCATTGTGTTGTTATATGTCGGGACTAAATGCAACGTTTTATGTTTTCATACAATTTTTCTTCGAATATTACATAGTATAGCTAAGTACTGGTTATAAATCTTATGTTGTTGCTTCTCTTTTGTGTTCTTATTCATGTCCAGTATTGGAAAGGGTATGCGAAAACCTAATAAAACGCCTTTTTCCCTTCTTTTTGCAGATTTAATAATTTAAAGGCAAGGCAAATGGCGGCGTTGAGTTCCCCCAGTCAGCACACAAAGCCTCAATTCGGCGGAAAGAGAACGGAGTGTCTTAACTAGATTCTCTGGTTGCCTCTGCCTATCCTGCTGTGTGTGTGCTTACGTTCCCAACGTAAAGCTAAACAATTTAAAGTAACTATTGTACTTGCAATTGTAACAAAAAAAGTAAACCGAGGCGAGGCAGAGGGAACCTGAGAACCTAGTGTTAAGACACATTAAGATTTCCGTTCCCCACTTTCCGCCGAATTGAGGCATTGCGTGCTGAGTGACGGAACTCAACACCGCGTTTATATGTTATAATTATATACTACCAGATAACATATATATCTAGCAAAATCAAAAGCTATTATAATATATGAAATATGTATACACGCCCTATCCATCAAATAGCAATGAACGGTGTGTGAAATTGTAATGGAACATTAGGCTTAGCCGAGCGATTGCAACATCATCACTATAATACGTTTCGGATGAATGCCTCTGAATTTCCTATGATTTAACTTAAATGCTATATTATATACCTATATGTTTAGTTGCCATCGTGGCTCAGTGGGAGATTCGATCCCTACTCAAGGGATTTCTTTTTAGCTTCACGCTGTATCCCACATATACCTACCCTTCGGTAGGCAGATGGAACCTGAGAACCTAGTGTTAAAACACTCCGTTCCCCACTTTCTGCCGAGTTGAGACATTGCGTGCTGGGTGGCGAAACTCAACGCCGCACTTTGCCTAAATAGCTAACCCAGGAAATGAAACATTTCCTGGAGTGGAAATTGAACCCGAAGGAAAATGATTATATTTAAATTATTTTCACTTTTCTAATCTGGTAAAGACAAAAGTAAATGTTAGCGCGGTAAAAGTTCATCATTCAACACGCATTATTTTGTATTTAGGCGGAAGTAGATATCGTCTCAATGAAAGACTCCGACTGCCTCACTATGAGGAAAAATGTAAAGCATTGAATTATAAACTGTCTTCAGACCTTCAGACATATGCATATGTCTTGAACAACTTAATTGATTAGTGAAGATTTTGTCAAACTAACTAACTAACTTAACTTAAACTAATACTAATACCACCTTAAATTAACAAATAATATATATTAAAAAGTGAAATTATTACGAATATCTCAAAAACTCGTCAGATCTTAACTAAATTTATATGGGACCACATCAGATGCACTACCAATCATATAAAAAAGAGAATTATCAAAATTGGTTCACCAAGTATTCAAATTGGTTCTTATATTTGAACACATCCAAAAACAATTACAACATAATTGAATTGAATTCTTTTTTTTCAAATCAGTTAAAAATCATACAAGAATCTTTATTTTACTTACTTTTATTAGGATCGGATTTACAATATAAACGGAAATGGATATGACCCGTAGTATTTTAAAAAGATGCTCTAAGCTTCAACATAACTTTATTTTCTCTCATTTAAGTAGACTTGTATTAAAATGGGAATTCAAAGAGCTATAAAGCTTAGCGTGCATTGAAAGATGGTTGTAAATATATAAGTTTTATTATAGGGATATTTTTTTAATACTTCATGCTGTATCCTTAGACACGAAAACGAAGTGCCAAATACTCCAGTCTATTATGTATCAAAAGATTTTCAGCGATTTGACTACCAATATTAGTAGTTTCTACAATATTGTATGTTTTTTTTTAACTTCGCGCTGTATCCCGCATACAGCAGGGTAGGCAGAGGGAACCTGAGAACCTAGTGTTAAGATACTCCGTTCCTCACTTTCCGCCAAATCAAGGCATTATTGCGTGCTGAGTGGCGAAACTCAACGCCGCGCTTTGCCTTGTTACCAAACCCAGGAAACGAAAATAGTAAACATTTACATTTCCTGGAGTGGGAATCGAACCCACAATCTTTCGCTTTTACTGTCGCTTGTGCCTCTGCGCCACGACTGGCGTTATTGTATACTTTATGTGATATATTGTATATTAGAGGTTCAAAAATCCCATCAAAAATAGTTATAATTTCATCTGTCATCAGAATTTTCTGCTATATCCTTAGCATGACATAAATAATCTGTGCAAAAGGGTGAATTGTTTTCATTTTCCCGCTCTGGTAAGGCAAAACGCGGTGATAAGTTCTGACAATTAACACGAAATTTCTCGCAAAAACCGATATTTGACTATAGGGTATTACTGCCCTTGCGCGAAAAGGCATGAAAATTTTTGGTCTTAAATAAGACTCATAGAATAGAGGTTCAAACATTGTTATACGTAATTTATTATTTAAAATATTCATTTCACTCCTTACTAAAAGCAAAGCAAAATTTTATTCCTTAACGTATCAATTACGTTTTTATTTAATCTTCCAACTCTACGTTGATATTATACGAGAACTTAAGTAGCCATTAACGCAAAAGCATCATAAAGTTAATGATTATCGTTAATCTTTTTTAATTTAAGATTATATTTGTAACTACAAATATCCTATGACTCCGTTTGCATGAAATATAATAACTTAAATCCCGGTTTTTTCTAGTTTTTGTAAGATTTTCGAAAAATCCTCTCGAAGTACACCACTACACTCCCCAAGGAGCTTTCATGGGAAATTTTAATCTTTTACGGCCAGTAGTTTTTTTCTGTATATTAGTGTATTCGCTGAGAACGTAGTGACAAGACACTCCGTTCTCTGCTTTCTTCCGAATTTAAGACGCAATGTCTTGTGTAATGTTTATTGGCGGAACTCAACGCCGCGCTTTGTCTTATCAGAGCTGGGATATCAAAATTATTTAAACTCTATCACTTCTTGGTGTAGGAATCGAACCCACACCCAGTCACAAACTTTTCTACTGCGCTACGATAGCGTCTACAGTATCCTTAGTAATATTATAAATGTAAATGTAAGTTGACTTCTTTCGCTTTCACGCCAAAATCACTCAACCAATTTTAATGAACGCTTTATCCCGCATAGTATTAGAAGTAGAACCTCATGTTAAAATAATTGTTTAGCCACTAGGAACTCAACGCCGCGCTTTATATTACCAAAGTGGAGAAATGAAATAACTTAAATAATCATTTCCCAAGCGCGAACTGAACCTACAAACAAGCACATTTACAGTCAGTCAGTATGTAACACACAAATATGTTAATAAAAACTTTGCACTAACAAAATTCTAATCCGTACAAATAACTACAAAATCAAGTGACGATTCCCTCCTATAATTTATACATGGCCCCAGCTTTGCTGCCATTGTTCATTTCGGCCAGCAGTATCGCACTCGCGGACAAATAGCGTAATTTGTCTTGTTTTTTGTAGGCCACGTTGCATGATACACACTAACGTTTAGTTTGTAGATCTAATCAACATTTTACTTTATTTATATATTTGTTTTTTAACTTCACTTAACTTTCAACAATTCCGTTCCTTACTTTCCGCCAAATTGAGGCATCGCGTGGTGGCGGAACTCAACGCCGCGCTTTGCCTTGTTAACAAACCCAAGAAATGAAAATAATAAATTTTACATTTCCTGGAGTGGGCATCGAACCCACAACCTGTCGCGTTTACAGTTGCACACTTGTGCCTCTGCGCCACGACAGGCGTTAAGGCTTTATTTTTGCATTAGTAATAACTTCACGCTGTATTACACGCCTAGCGAGATAGGCAGGCAGTTCTCTTAGATTCCCGTTCCCCACTTTTCACCAAATTTAGGTATTGCGTGCTGTGTGGCGGAACTCAACGCCGCGCTTTGCCTTGTTACCAGAGCGAGGAAATTAAACTATAAAATATTAATTGTTATAAATATTAATTATTTACGTTCCCTGAAGGGGCAACCGAACACACCCTGTCGCGTTTACAATCGCACGATTGCGCTTCTGTATCGCGACAGGCTGAATTAGTAATAAAAGAACTAATATGATATTTAAAAAATATAATCAAGTATTAGGCCATCAGAGTGCGCAGTGGGATAGCGATTTTTTATTTTGGATAACGGATGGCAAACGAGCAGAAGGACCACCTGATGGTAAATGGTTACCTTCGCCCATGGATATCTACAACACCAGAGATATTGTAGATGCGTTGCCGACCAATAGGATACAAATGGAAGGGGGCGACAATGTAGTAATCCGCTATCGGAACCACCACATTTTGGGGAAAGGGTGGGTGGGAAAGGGGAAAACCTGGCTTACTTCTGCTGCCATCGAACCAGAACACATCATTAGATATTTTGCGGTTCGTCTTTGACATGATAGTGGTCGCGAGCCAGACGGAGGACGAACCTCCTACCACCTAACTGCTGGGATACCCGCCTCTCACGGGACACTACCCAGCGGCGGAGGGGAATTGTAACCCTCCCTCCTCATAGGGAGAAGCGTTTAAATGTAAACGCAAGTGTTTGTGGGTTCGATTCGTATTCGGGGGAATTATCATATTTAAAATATTTTTTTTATTTTTTAGTGAGATAAAACGTGGAGTAGAAATATATGTAGTTACACTGACACTGTATTTCTACTCCACATGTTTTCTTTTAATAACTATTAAAAGAAAAAGCTCAAAGCTTCCCGCAAGCATGTTAGTCAAAAAGAGCTTAGAATGTAGATATTTTATTCGCCGCCCGAATTCAAAACATGGCGGAACTCAACGCCGCACTTTGTTAACAATAGAAAAAGTACTAATATTCCCTATTTTCAAGTCCCGTAAACCCCACAATATGTATGCGTAGGAAACAATGGAAAGGCTTTTGAGTGTCGCAACGCCATGAATATGCATTGATATGTATCGAAGTGTCTACATACGTTTAGTTTGGATAACAATGTGCGGCTCCGGCATGCGCTTTTTGTGATAAGGGATTTGGTTTTACATAGAGTGTTAGTTTGTTGTTTTATGATAACTTCTTTATTTGGTATAGCTCATTGCACGATAGTCAGACAGTATTTAGTACTAAGACACTCCGTTCTCTAATTTACACCTGAACTCAAGATTTGAATACAACGTTTTGAATAAAAACTGCGTGTCAATTGAATATAAATAAAAAAAAACAAATGAATATATATATGACCTTATTTTCAACGTAGAGATTTTTTTTTATGGATAATGGATGGCAAACGAACAGAAGGACCACCGGATAGTAAATGGTTACCTTCGCCCATGAACATCTACAACACCAGAGATGTTATAGATGCGTTTCCAACCTAGATTTTTGCACAACCAGTGATGTAACCTCGTAGTGACTTTAGGAATTATCATTTAAATAGTTTTAAATATATTTTTAACTACACGCTTTAACCCGCAGGGTAAACTGAGAACCTGATGTCAAGACACTCCGCTCTTTTTCCTCCCAAATTCGCAATATGTGCTGAGTGGCGGAGCTCAACGCCGTACTATGTCTTATAAGAGCAAAGAAATGGTATTTAGATATAATCTGTGCCTCGAATCACATAGCCAATTGTGTGTTGTAATCATGAATATGCATTGATATGTATTGAAGTGTCTACATACGTTTAGTTTGGATAACAATGTGCGGCTCCAGCATGCGCTTTTTGTGACAAGGGATTTGGTTTTACATAGAGTGTTAGTTTGTGTTTTTGTTAATAAGATTTTTTTTTAGCTTCACGCTGTATCCCGCATATAGCAGGGTAGGCAGAGGGAACCTGAGAACCTAGTGTTAAGACACTCCGTTCTCTTACAACAAATCCGTTCCCCACTTTCCGCCAGATTGAGGCATTGCGTGCTGTGTGGCGGAACTCAACGCCGCGCTTTGCCTTGTTACCAAACCCACAAAATGAAAATACTTCATTTCCTGGAGTGGGAATGAAACCCACAACCTGTCGCTTTACAGTTGGACACTTATGCCTCTGCGCCACGACAGGCAAGATTGTTTGTATGAAATTGTTATTAGTATATTATTTGAAAAGCAACAAGGCAAGGCGCGGAGTTGAGTTCAGTCACTCAACACGCAATGCCTTAATTCGACGGAAAATAGGGAACAGAAATTGTAAGAGGACGGAGGAGGTGTATTATCAGTAGGTTCTCAGGTTAACTCTGCCTACCCTGCTATGTACGGGATAAAGCGTGATGCTATAAAAAATTTGAAAAGCAACTTCATAGGAAGCGTTTTTCCAAGTCAGAGATTATCTAATGTAAAGAAGCTAGCAACTCTCAGACTTCCCTAGGGTGACGGAAATCAAAATCACACTTTTCTGACCGGAAGTGGAAAATAATTAAATCAGCTCCGTTCTACGTAGTTTTGACGGCACTTGACGCCGCGTTTGATACCAGAACGATGAAAAGGAAATAAGGTATGTATAATCATTCCTAACGTCTGTCGTAGCGCAGAGGCACAAGCGTGCAACTGTAAAAGTGACAGGTTATGGGTTCGATTCCACTCTAGGAAATGTAAAAGTTTAGTATTTTCTTTTCCTGGGTTTAAAAAATAAAACCGATTTCAAAACTTTTTCTTTAAAAATAAATTTGAATATAAATATATTCAATAGCCCATAAAAAATCCTTGCACAAAATCGAACCCCCTATTTCAATATTACCACTCCCAAAGTACATAGTAAAATGGAAAACATCATAATTGGCTTATTCTATATTGTAAGGCTATTAACCCTCCACTGTTGGAATTAAAACATTCACGATTACCTCGTTTATACAAATCGCTTGATCCCCTTAACGCAAACAACCTAACAATACAAATATAACGTATTTTTACTTTGAGTCCCTTATATTTTTGCATGTTTATTAGATATTCTCGAAAAAAACGTTATTTTCCTGCTTAAAAGGATAGACCGAGATAATGTAGTGTTAAGACACTCTGTTCCTCGCATTCCTTGTGGCATTTAACGCCGCGATTAGTAATACAGGAACGGGAATATGGAAATAAAAAGTATAATCATTCATTATCTCCCAGTTATGGCTTTGAGGATAGAACTCAAAACTATGGTATCTACTGTCAGATATCCCATAACTGATTTATTAAAAGAAATTGAAAAACAAAGAAGAACCAGTGAAATATACAATTAAGGTCATCGTAGTGCTGTGGAACATCGTCTGACTGTACACGGAAGTAGTTATAGGTTCAATTCCCACTCGATGAAATTATATTTAAATTATTTACATTACTCCGTTCTAGTAATAAATATTTATATCAAATTTAAAGCGTGTTGTTGAGTTACGCACTCAACTTCGTAATATTTCGTATTCTGTTAGGCAATAGTGTTTTGACACTAGGTTCTCTCTGGCCCTGTTTTACGGGAAAAGGCATGAAGCTACAAAAATGTATAAAAAAAAGCAAAAGCAACTTCATGCTTTATCCCGCACAGCATAGTCAGAAAGAACTTTCATACATAACATACATACATAGCTTCACGCTGTATCCCTCATATAGCAGGGTAGGCAGAGGGAACCTAGTGTTAAGACACTCCGTTCCCCACTTTTCGGCCGAATTGAGGCATTGCGTGCTGAGTGGCGAGACTCAACGCCGCGCTTTGCCTTGTTACCAAACCCAGGAAATGAAAAATTCCATTTCCTGGAGTGAGAATCGAACCCACAACCTATCACGCTTACAGTCCTACGCTTGTGCCTCTGCGGCACGACAGGCTAAAGAGAATTTAGTGTCTAAATATTCCGTTTTCCACTTTCCACCTAAACGAGACACATCATATTTAGTGACAAAACTCAACGTCGCGCTTTGTCTTAAAAAATTACATATAAAGTTTTATACAGTGCTAGCTGTTATCCGCGGCTTTACTCGTATTGTCAATGACAGTCAATAATAATATGACAATATTATGAGTCTTTGAAGTTGCCAAAATATATATTTTTTTGACAAATAATCATGGTTGCCAAAATATATATTTTTTATTTCTTTCAATAAAAAAAACAGCCTATATGTAATAACTCTAAAATATAAATAATGTGTCATAATAACCGGTTGAGGAGTATTGTCGCAAAAATGTGACAAACAAACTTACATACATATTTACCATATTAATAGGGATATACATCTATTTATCAATTCAGTGTTCAAGTTGAAGGCAATGCAAATGAATGTCTGCGAGTATTTATTTGCCCTGAATCGATTGTCACAAATGGTTTAAACTTGTTACGATTTGCCGGCTGAGCGGTGAGCGTGACAGGTCGTCGGTAATGGAGTGTCTGGGTACTACATTGCTTTATAACTTTACTATATATTGGATATTTTGTATGAATAACACAAAATATAAATTTGATTTAAACCTGAAAACCAACACCTGTATTGGCGCAGAGGCACAAGCGCGCGATTATAAACGCGACAGGTTGTGGGTTCAATTCCCACTCCAGGAAATATAAAATTTATTATTTTTATTTCTTTGGTTTGGTAACAAGGCAAAGTGCGGCGTTGAGTTCCGCCACTCAACACGCAACGCCTCAATTCGGCGGAAAGTGGGGAACGGAACTGTTGAAAGAGAATGGAGTGTCTTAACACTAGGTTCTCTGGTTCCCTCTGCCTACCCTGCTATATACGAGATACAGCGTGAAGTTAAAAAAAAAGGAAAAAAAAAATGATTGAAATATAAAATTGCTCTTATATTCATTCAACGTCACGATGATCTCAAACTTAAAGTCAGTTTATTGTTTTTTAAGAATATGTTCTAGTGTAGCTTTACTTTAATAAAGCCTGAAATGTCGGTACTATATTTATTTTTGAAGCTGAAAAAAATTAAAAGAGGATCTTTTTTTTATAAAATATGTATAAAAAATAAATATTATATTATAATTAAAATTTTGACTAATATAAAGAAAACCCACTTCAAAGAAAAAGCATTATATAGTAAATACATGTAGAGTACATACATACATAGCTCCACCCTATTTCCCGCATATCACAGGGTAGGCAGAGGAACCCAGTGCTAAGACACTCCGTTCCCCATTTTCCGTCGATTTGAAGCATTGCGTGCTGAGTGGCGGAAATCAACGCCGCGCTTTGCCTTGTTACCAAACCCAGGAAATGAAAAATTCCATTTCCTAGAGTGGGAATCGTGGGAACCCACAACCTGTCGCGTTTACAGCCGCACGCTTGTGCCTCTGCGCCGCGACAGGCATTAAAGTACATTTATTACGAATATCTCAAAAACTACTCGTCAGATCTTAATTAAATATAAATAGGAACACATCAGAAGCATAAGCTATCACAAAAAAAAACCAAAAACATGGTCAATTGTTTTATTATATAAAGAAAGAAGATTTTATTAAATAAGCCCAAAGATATCAGAAAGAAAATATATTTAGTTCTTCCACAAAGCAAACAGCGGTTTTCCTTCTATTCGTCATTTCCGAGATCAACT
The DNA here is from genome assembly GCA_033558755.1 of Philaethria dido. Lineage (NCBI taxonomy): Eukaryota > Metazoa > Arthropoda > Insecta > Lepidoptera > Nymphalidae > Philaethria > Philaethria dido. The sequence goes on along the minus strand of JAKGSA010000695.1, from coordinate 326,637 downwards.
TTGAACAGTTCATAACCTGTTGCTGAACAAACATCCACAAGAGATAAATGATTGTTTTCTTTATATATTGAGTATTTTCTTTGGTTTTCTATTAAGATGGTATAGTCTAGTATTATTTTGACACTTGCTCAAGTTAAGCAACACTTATTTGAGTCAAAAATTGATGGGTTCGCTAATTTATGTCCATGATCTACATACTCGTAGACTGAAGCCCATCGTAGCACAGTTAGACAGTGACGCATTGAAAACGCGGTTGGCTATGTATTCAATTCGCACTCGGAGAAATGATATATAAACATACATACATAGCTTCACGCTGTATCCCGCATATAGCAGGGTAGAGAGAGGGAACCTAGTGTTAAGAAAGCCCGTTCCCCACTTTCCGCCGAATTGAGGCATTACCGCGCCTTGCCTTGTTACCAAACCCAGAAAATGAAAAATTCCATTTCCTGGAGTGAGAATCGAACCCTCAACCTGTCGCGTTTACAGTAAAAAAATAAAAAAAAATACGAAAATATATAAAAATCTGAATAAAGGCTTTTATTATTATTGTTATTAATATTCGACGGAAAGTGGAGAACGGGAGTATCTTAACACTAGGTTCTCAAATTCCCTCTGCCTACCCTACTATTTGCGGGATACAGCGTGACGCTACGAGATTTTATTTAAATTATGTTGATTTTCTCGCTATACGAGTATAAAGATAAAGAGTAACGTTGAGATTCTCCAATCAACACGAAATGTCTAAAACTAAGGTAGAATGCGGCGAACAGAGTGTCTTGACACTACGTTCTCTCTGACTACCCTGCTATAGTGTTACAGTATGAAGTTGCTTTCACTTTACTCAAAAAATTGATATTTCCGCTAATTATTTTCCATGATCTTCTTAGAACACGTTAAGTAGAAGATGATGGTTGTTTATCTGACATCAATGACATAATTAAAGGCATTACGAAGCCTATATAATTCTGATTAATGACCTAACAAATACGTTAGCAACAGCAAGCTCTTAGAGAAATAATGGTTGCTTCTTATAAAAAAATGTAATTAGTGAAAATTGATAATAAAATATTTTATACTAGCTTTTATTATATATTAATAGCGCCTGTAGTGGCGCAGAGGCACAAGCGAGTGACTGTAAACGCTACAGGTTGTGGGTTCGATGCCCACTACCCACAGAAAATGAAAAATTCCATTTCCTGGGTTTGGTGACAAGGCAAAGCGCGGCGTTGAGTTCCGCCACTCTGCACGCGATGCCTCAATTCGGTGGAAAGTGGGAAACGGAGTGTCTTAACACTAGGCTTACACTTAACACTTTCCTCTGCCTACCCTGCTATATGCGGGATACAGCGTGAAGCTATATATGTACTCGTATGTATGTACTAGCTATTATCTGCGACTTCGCTCGTGTGTTCAATGGCAGTCCATATTATATACTATAGTGTATAGTGCGGTTATACGTTAATTTGAAGGCTTTGAAGCAGCTAAATTATCACATAATAATTTCTTTCTAAATATTTTTTATGAATATGTTTTGATAAGTAGTGTCCTATGTCCTTTTTTAAGCCTGTAATGTACAAAGTTTCACGATAATCGGTAAAGTAATTTAGCGAAAATGTAACAAACAAATTTAGATTCACATTTATAATATTAGTATGGATAGTAAAATTTGTTAGAGACCATCTTGGTACAGTGGAACAGTGACTGACTGTACTCGACAGGCTGTGGGTTCGAATTCTACTGAGGAAAATAATTATACTTAAATTATCTTCAGTTCTCCGCTCAGGTAACAAAGGGGTCTGGTACAGAAACAGAGAACGTAGCGTCTTAACACTAAGTTCTTGGTTATACGGTATAAAGCGTGAACTACATTCATACATACGTAGCTTCACGCTCTATTCCGTATATAGCAGGGGAGGCAGCGGGAACCTAGTGTTAAGACACTCCGTTCCCCACTTTACTGTGTACTAACACTGAGTAGCAAAACTCAACGCCGCGTGAAAGCGTGAACTATTGCTATATTAACCAAATAAACTCCAATAGAGTTAAATGTTTAATATAATACTGTTATTTAAATTAACTTTTCAAGTAGTGTTTTATTACTTAGTGAATATCTAATCCTGGATCGGCGGTAAATTGCTTTTGAAATTTTAGTTTTTAATTAAAGTACTTTCAATTAAGGGGAAAGGTCAGGTGGCTTTCCTTTTCATTAGACTGATTTACATTATATTATGGTAAAATGAAACTTTAAGACCTACGAGTATCTTTACCATTTTATTTAATTTAGCTTCACGCTGTATCCCGCACATAGTGTAGACAGAGGGAACTAGACGATCAAGTGTTAAGACACTTTTTTCTCTTTTAAACTTTCTGTTCCCCACTTTCTGCTAAATTGAGGCATTACGTGATGAGTCAAAAAGCCACAAAGTCAAATCCTTCAAAGAGCGCGCCTACTCTCACCTCAAACCTGGCAACGCACCTGTAGCTCCTCTGGTGCTACACAGGGCCGTGGGCAGCCGTGATCACTTACCATCAGGTGACCCGATCACTCCTTTGCCTTGTCCCTTCCATAAAAAAAACAATGAGTGGCGGAACTCAACGCGGTTTCCCTTGTTACCAGAGCAAGAAAGTTATTTTTTTTTTACTTTACGCTGTATCCGCATAAAGCGGGGTAGGCAGAGGGAACCAGAGAACCTAGTGTTAAGACACTCCATTCCCTTTCAACGTTTCCGTTCCTCACTTTCCGCCAAATCATCCAGAACTCAACGCCGTGCTTTGCCTTGTTACCAAACCCAAGAAATGAAAATACTAAATTTTACATATCCTGGAGTGGGAATCGATAATATTTACTAAACCTTATTTAATACTTTCATTTCCTGGTAATCGAATTCACAACCTGTCGCGTTTACAGTCGCTTGTGCCTCTAGCCACGGCTGGCTTCAATTTAATCTTTTAGTACTTTTATATGAAAGAAAGTAAATGAGATTATTAATAAGGGAAATAAAAAAGTTCTTTCAAGACAGAAGAATAAAGCTTGGCCTGTATAAGTATCTTAGTATTTTTGCAGAATATACAATTAGGACTTTCTTCGTGTTCTTAATAATATTGGTATATTTGTATCCGTGTTTTGCTAAACTTTAATATAAGTATTGTATATTATAATAAATTTATATTCATTTGACCCTATTTTCAACGTAGGGATTTAGGCTGAAACAATGATATATTTCGTAGTGTAGCACCAGGATAAACAGAGAGAACCTTTATTTTCCTTTTTTTTTCTCAGCAGGACTGCCTTCCGAGCCGGTGGTGGTAGCCGGAACACGACTGAAACCTTTGTAAGTTGACGATTCGAAAGTGCTTGTAACAGCGTATTTGAATAAAGATTATTTTGATTTTGATTTTGATTAAAAAATGTCTCGAATTCTGTCTGTTTGTCAGACGGAGAATGGAGTGTTTTAACACTAAGTTTTTTCTAAGTACCCTGCTACGCTGGTTATTTGTGAGACAAAGAGCGGCGTAGAGTTCCGTCTCCCAACAAAATGGAATCCCGGTACCCAGCAGTAAAAAGCGTGAAAATTATTTACACAAGGGAGAACAATTGAATGTGTAGGTGACAAAAACATAGGTTAGGAAGGAACTTTATAGATTTCAGCCAGGGGCCGTATATCTTTGGGCCCCTCCTTGACAGTTGCAATAACTGGTGTTATGGCATTTTTGACACCCCTTGATATATAGTGAGGGAACATTTATAGGTGTTTTGGAAGAGGGAAATATTTTTAAGTTTTTTTTTTCAATTTACGACGTGACCTGTTTTTATAGAGCTTTAGAAAAATTAAAATTTATATCATGAAAATATGGTCAAATCATGGTAGTGTGGGTAAAATTTATTTTATTAATTTAACGTCCTTTTTATGCATTAATTTCAAAATATATTATCATTCTGCACTCCTTCGTTACAAAAGCTATAAGTGTGTCAAGTTTCATGCTGTTCCGTCCGCGTAATGTTCGTAAAAAGAGTTCCAAAGTTTTTACTTCACGTATAATATATAGGTTATTTTTATTTTGTTGCTCTGTAAGATAAAGAGCAACATTAAATTTCACCACTCAACCCGCTATGTCTTGGATTTCGGATGGAAAGCGGAAAACGGAGTACTGAAACACTAGATACCCTGCTGCGTGGAAAAATCATACTAGTTAAAAAATATTCTTTTCATCTATTTAAAATTCACCATAATTGAAAATTTCGTTTTAAAAATTCAACAAACATTTTACCCAAAAATCGGATCAGTTGGAGACTGAGATCAATTCCAAAACACTTTTTAACGCGTTAAGTCTAATAGATCCGGATGAACCCGCCTTCGTATTTTATTTGCTACTGCACCCTTATTACGGGGTAGGATTTGTAGAACTTAGTAAATGATATTTTTTCTAAAGAAAAATACTTTCTTTATACACGCAGATTGTACTTGTGTTTATTACCAATTTTAAAAAAGGAGTATTTTCTTTTTTTTAAGTGTTTTCACCTGTCGTGGCGCAGAGGCGCAGGCGTGCGACTGCAACGCGACAGGTTATGGGTTCAATTCCCACTCCAGGAAATGTAAAGTTTAGTATTTTCATTTTCTTGGGTTTGGTAACAAGGCAAAGCGCGGCGTTTAGTTCCACCACTCAGCACGCAATGCCTCAATTCGGCGGAAAGTGGGGAACGGAGTGTCTTAACACTAGGTTCCCTCTGCATACCCTGCTATATGCGGGATACAGCGTGAAGGTATGTATGTATAAAAGGTTAGTTTTTCTAACTTCAGGCTGAATCCCACATATAGCAGGATAGGCATAGGGACACTGAGAACCTAACTAAGACACTCCGGTATCCTAAGGTTTCCTTTCCCCACTTTCCGCTGAATTAAAGCTTTGCGTGCGGTACTCAACGCCGCGCCTTGCCTTATTACCAGAACGAGGAAATTAAGATACTAAATATTATATGTATAAATATTTAATATTTTCCATTGCAGGAATCGGAAAACGAACCCACAACTAGTCGTATTTACAGTCGCTACTTGTGCCTCTGCGCCACGACTGGTCTTATAAAAATATAAATTATAAATTAGTAATGAAATATATTACAAAGACATTAGTTAATAATTCGATATCTTTTTACAACGAATATATTTAAATGTTAATTGATGTCTCTGTGTGTGACTATCATAATATATGACATATTTTACCATACAAATTAAACATAATAGTATTACATAGTGATTTAATTAACGCAAATTATAATTAATTTGTCCGACTAATTGGCGGTGTGTGATACAATATATGTTAATGTAAATAGACAACCCCATAGCGTATGTATATTCGTATCATGAGTATTTCCCGGGAGGTTGTCAAGTACTATTAGCGATACACTGTGTTAATATATGTATGTATGTCCGTACATATAACGTTTGGTTAAAAATATATATACATATTTTTTTGTTTTGTAATTTCATTTAACATTTTTTTTAGTTTCACGCTGTATCCCGCATATAGCAGGGTAGGTAAAGGGCACCTGAAAACCTAGTGTTAAGTCACTCCGTTCCTCACTTTCCACCTAATTAAAGCATGCTGAGTGGTGGTACTCAACGCTGTGCTTTGCTTTTTTTTCTTATTTTTTTGCGTAGAAATATAGTTAGAGCTGGTTTTTGGTTCTAGGTTCGATCGCTATTTGAGGGTATAATTATTTATTTAAAATTATTTTCATTTCCTTGCTGTAATTCAATAAAGCGCGGTGTTGAATTTCGCAATCTCTATGTCGAGAAGTGAAAAAGGGAGTATTTTAACAATATGTTCTCTTTAACTACCTTGGTAAGCGGAAAAATGCGTGAAAATGAAAAAAATATGCCTATAACATGAAAATCAATATATTGTTTATTCGAAGAAGCTATAACAGGCAATCAAAAAAAAGTATTGTCAGTTGTAACAGAATAAGTAGAGAAAATGGAGTGTCAATACATTCCGTTCGCCATTTGTCACCCAAATTCGAACCATTGCCTGTTAATTGAAGTATTATTACTCAACATTATATTTTAACTTATTTCAAAAAAGTTTTATCATTAAATTTTTATAATTTTTCAAAAACATCACAATATATTATGGTCCTTCGAGCCGGATTTGAACTAGATACCCAGTCCCGGTAGATCTATAGTCTTCGATTATAATATATAAATATTACACATACTTTTCCGCATTTATCCGTTTAACACGTATGCGGCCTCAATGCGGAATCCAATGAGATGAACAAATATTTGTAGCAAATAGCTTGAGACAATTCTGTTGATATGCTTTCATTTTATATCAATAAAGGATTATGAATGGGTTTGCGTTCCATTCTTTCCGCATTGTAGATTAAGATATAAATTTATGTGACGCCATCATGGCGCTGTTTTATATCTGAAGGGAAGAGGTGATAGTGGGTTGAATTCCGCCAGGGACATGTTTAAATTTATTACATCAGTTATCACTAATTAACAATCGTGTGATAGGTTGTGGGTTCGATTCCCATCCCAGGAAATGTAAAAGTTTAGTATTTTCATTTCCTGGGTTTGGTAACAAGGCAAAGCGCGGCGGAATTCGGCGGAAAGTGGGGAAAGGAGTGTGTTAACACTTGGTTCCCTCTGCCTACCCTGCTTTATGCGGGATACAGCGTGAAGCTATGTGTAGGGATAACTATGAATTCTGTCATAGTGGTCCTCTACACTGCTCCAAAGAAGACCAAATTTCAGCTTACCCACAGTAGTTTTAGCCGTTTGTTGTCCGTAGGTCATTTAATGAATGACAGAAGGAAAATATTAATTAATTACTAATTTAATTTCTTTAATTGATCTAAATGACCAACCATTCTCTTCTACTCCTATATCGTATGAACATTTTATCATTTAGAAAACACTATTTAAACAAATCTGGAACCCAACGTCTGTTTTTATGTGACTAGATATTTTTTTTATAATCAATACAGGATCGATACAGGGCTAAAGTAACTATACCACACACTCCACAGTATAGGATTATTGTCTTCGAAGAAAAATTCTGCTATTATAAATGCAAAAGTTGTATTTAGATTGTTAGATGCTTGTTTGTTACTCTTTCATGCAAAAAGTTCTGAGTGCATCTAGATAAAGTTTACAAGAATTTAGCTTATATATCAGAATAGCACATACACTTCCCGCCGTCATAGACCTGGCGTGCGTAGGCGACCGTAGCGTTTGGCGCTCCGTTCTCTCTGACTACCCCGCTAGGGATAAAACGTGAAATTAGTTAGGTAGGTAGGTAAAGTATCTATTTTTGAATAATTTCGATAAGCAAGTTCATTACAATTTCATTATTTGTCATATTTAGCATTCCTCAAAGCGAACTTCCATGACGCTGAAACTTGCCAAGTAGCAATATGTCAATATTAACTAACTTGAACAGAAACCACGACACAATCTTGCATGCAACAAGTATGCTGAGACACTAAAATCACAGTAAATTGTCGAAGCTTACAACATCTTAGACTGTATTTACATTGGAAACTTCTGAATACAGAATTTTCAACGAAATTCAAGTAGTTGTAACTTGCGTGAGAATTACAAGAGAAACACATATATTTTTGATATAAAAGTGTAAATCAACAGCTCGCAGTCATAGAATAATGTATAAACTACTGCTAGCGGAAAATGAGACATATGGAACGGTGGTGGCGCGATGCCCATATAAGTGATAGCACATTCGCTTCGAGAGATAGTTGCTACTAATTTCTCTTGCTAGCGGAAACTCTGCTTGTTTGACCAGTCAATACCTATTTTCTTGTTAAATATTATTAAGTTAAATTTAAAAAGTAATAAATCAATTGCCTGTCGTGGCGCAAAGGCACAATCATGCGACTGTAAACGCGACAGGTTGTGGGTTCGATTTCTACTCCAGAAAATGTTAGTTTTCATTTTCTGGGTTTGGTAACAAGGCAAAGCGCGGCGTTGAGTCCCCCACTCAGCACGCAATGCCTCAATTCAGCGGAAAGTAGGGAACGGAATTATTGTAAGAGAACGGAGTGTCTTAACACTAGGCTCTCAGGTCCCTCTGCCTACCCCGCTATGTGCGGGATACAGCGTGAAGATAAAAAAAAATAATTAAAGTTAAAACGTAATAAATCAATTGTTGGAGATAATTTATTTCCTAATTCGTATTTTGTAATTTAAATTAAAGATTAATGTAGTTGTGTATAAGTAAATGTTTTGCTTATTTTTTCTTTTCCTATATTGATCGCCAAGACTTATACTTGAGTATTCAGACAGAACCTAGAATTATGCCGAGATTTTCAAAAAATGTGTACTAAGTGACAATACTTAACACTGCGTTTGTTTTATTAAAGCATAAAGTAAAAATAATTTAAGTTCATAAACTATTCCCTTGAATGAGAATCGAACTCGCAACTAGTCGCATTTACAGTCAAACACACCACAAAGTTACTGCACCACAAAGGCCAATATCCAAGTAGTGAGGTGGTCTTAATCAAAGTTTATACAGGCTGCGAAAGAAACTGCGGACAATGCTGTATATAAAAGCTAACTAAGCCTTTATAATTTTAAAATGAGATAAGATAACGCCTGTCGTGGCGCAGAAGCACAAGCGTGCGACTGTAAACGTGACAGGTTGTGGGTTCGATTCCCACTGTTGGAAAAGGAATTTTTCATTTCCTGGGTTTGGTAACAAGACAAAGCGCGACTTTGAGTTCCGCCACTCAGCACACAATGCCTCAATTCGGCGGAAAGTGGGGAACGGAGTGTCTTAACACTAGGTTCTCAGGTTCATAAGCAGAGCTCTAAATGGGTATCGAATCTACAATCGATTGGGCTTATAGTCAAATACTGTCCTACTGCGCCTCGTTAAAAGTAAAATAATAAATAAAATAAACATATTAAATAGCAAAAAATCACTTATTTGCATAAAAAATAATTTTCTTCATATATTTGAACATATCCGGCAATCTGTGTAGTACTCGGATGAAAGAGATCTTATCTCGGTTACTTTTTATTGCGACACGTATCGTTGGCGGTGATGGCGTAAAAACATACGGGGTCGAAAACCAGACGATACCAACGACTATCGAATGACTTTAAAATGTTTAGCGATTATTTTTCTAATGATATATAATGTCTGCGGCCAGTCGTGGCATAGAGGCATAAACCTGAAACTGTAAACGCGACCGGTAGTGGGTTCGATTGCAGTTCTAGGAAATGAAAATAGTAAATACTATTTAGTATTTTCTTTTCCTCGCTCTGGTAACAAGGCAAAGCACAGCCTTGAGCTCCGCCACTCAGGACATTCAATTCAGCAGAAAGTGGGGAACGAAATCTTAATTGAACAGAATGTCTTAACATTAGGTTTTCAAGTTCCCTCCGCTTACCCTGCTATTTATTCCCGTATTCAACGTGAAGTTAAAAAACATATCGAGTAAAAATATTTTAATGTTTCAGAACTTTATTAAGAGTAATTTTCAAAAATACCAATAAATTATTTTAAAGGATATTTAAAACAATATATTATAAATAATTAAAATAAAAAAAATAAAACAAAACCAACATCAAACAAAATGCAATAAAAAGTAAAATTATTGCGAATAATTCAAAAACTTTTCGTCAAATCGTAACTAAGTTTAAATGATATTATATCAGAAGCACTAGCTATCAGTGGCGAGGCGTCCATACATCTCGATTCCCACCAATCTTGGGCATAAAATTGCAAAAGCACAAGCTCTAATATCTTATAGACCTAAAAAAAGATCATCGCCAAAATTGTATAGTGAAATTACGAAATACCTTGACATCCTATACCGATTTCCCTAAATATATCGACCTCCCTAAATATACATAAATATCGGCTTCTCTAAATATACATCGGCTTCCCTTAACTTACCGGCTTGCCTAACTAAAATTTTCACCCCTCGCCATTGCAAGCTATCATATGAATAAGAATCATTAAAATTGGTACACCTAGCAAAAAGTGCATTACTTTTTATAACTATAAAAAATACAGTCGATTTAGGAACCTTTTTTTTCGGAGATGGTTAAAGAACAAATTTTCAGGGTTATGTTTACAATTTCCTTTGTATGCACAGTCGTCATGATATTAAAGGTTGAATGCGCAGAATGCCGCTGTTTACTGTTTTCACTGTATGATATCCTCATTCGCTTTTAATCTCCAAAGGAGATGGTATATTTATTTTATAAATTAAATTTAGACATATATATTTTTTTATTTCCACCTTTACACGTAGCAGGGCAGCGAGAAACTAGTGTTAAGACACTCCGTTCTTCACTTTCCGTCCAAAAATTCAAAACATTGCGTATTGGTGTCATAGTGGCGAATCTCAACATGACACTTTAACTTACCAAATACGAAGAAACGAAAATAATTTAAACTTGATTTCTCCCCCGACTGGGAATGTAACCTACGACCCATCGCATTTACAAAAATAATTATTCGTATATTATGTTATAAAACTGTCCACTAAAAGTAACATCACCAGAGTTTCAATGAAATAAAATATAAATATTATTTTTATCAATACTGATAAGCATGCCAATATGTGAAATGGTTATTTTAACAATATGGAATTTTAAAAATATATAAAGCAATTATGGTTATTTTATTGAGTTGTTTCCCGCTTTTGCCATATACCAGGATAGGCAGTGGTGACGTAGTGTCGAGACACTCCGTTCTTCACTTTCTGTCCGGTTTCTAGACATTGCGTGTTGAGTGACAGAACTAAACGCTGCTTTATGTTTTATCAAATATGCTATATTTTTTTCAACTTCACGCTGCCTCATCTAGCAGGGTAGGCAGAGAGAACCTGAGAACCTAGTGTTAAGACACTCCGTTCCCCACTTTCCGCCTATTGAGGCATTGCGTGCTGAGTTAACGCCTGTCGTGGCGCAAAGGCCCAAGCGTGCGACTGTACACGCGACAGGTTGTGGGTTCCCAATGATTTTAAATAGTAAGTTTTTTAAATAGTATGTACATATGTATGTACATACATCAAACATATATGTACAAGTGTGTTTTTTCTATGTAAGTAATCTGTAATTTTTGTCTGCTTTTGTTTTTTTCATTTTATTGTAAAAACAGTCTCTAATACTATTGTGTATAGAAAACATCACTATGGTCAAATTATCATTTTCAATATCGCTATGAGCAAATCGTGATAATAATTCTGCAGCTTTTAATGCCTCTTTTGCGGTAGGTAACGGTTCTTCTTCGACTTCCTCTTCCCCATCACTTTCTAGTTGTTCCTTAGCCTTAATGTTCTGTACGATATTTTCATCAGTGGATTCTTCGGATGTGAGGAGAGTGCTATCGATATCAACATAATCTTCTCACATTTCCGGTACTGCTAAAGAATCTGAATTTAGGTTCCGTGACCACAAAAATTAAGGGACGTGATCTTCCTCATCAAATTCATGTTCTATTTGAATAGGAAAGCCGTCGTGACTTTCAATGAATCCTGCATGTCTGAAACAGTTGTAAATGGTACTTTGTGACATTTTATTCCAGGCATCATTAACCATCAGAATGGCATCTTGCACCGTTATTTTTGTAGAAGAGTTGTTTTCATAATAGCATCAAGACAATTAATAATTTTTAAGCACAAGGTTCTTTCTTAAATTCGTTTTGAGTGATCGTATTATTCCCTGATCCATTGGCTGTAGTAATGATGTTGTATTCGGCGGAAGGAAAGCAAGTGTTATAGACTTTAAATCAGTTACATTTGGATGCGCCGGGCAATTATCAACCAGCAATAAAATCTTTTTCTTCTTCTTCACCAAACGTCGTCGGGAATCAACGAACATAATAAGCGACATGTCACTGTAAGGGAAGTCATTATATCCGACTTTTTTATAAATAATTTTATATGAAAACCAAACTTCGTAATGTAATTACGTCATAATAAACGGTTGGTCAATATAGGCGGAGTCATACGTATCCCGCACATAGCAGGGTAGGCAGAGCGACTTTGAAAACCTAGTGTGACCACGAGCTGAGTGGCGGAACATATTTTTTTTATTATGCTAATTCTGAATATTTCCATATCTATATTCATAAGTAGTTTATTTACCATTTGAATTTTAGTGAATTTAACGATAATAACGGGGAAACGGAAGTGAACGTCGCAACCGCGTTTCCGGTGGATGGTGACAGCTGCTGAGCCCACATTAATACCCGCGTCGAATAAACTAAATATGCATATTATGCTGTGATTATAATTTATTTTACTGTACTAATCTAATCGTAGTTGAACAGTGTGTGACTATAAACACGCTGGTTATGGGTTCGATCCTCACTCCAGGAAACGCAATTTTTCATTTCCTGGGTTTGGTAAGAAGGCAAAGCGCGGCGTTGAGTTCCGCCATTCAGCACGCAATGCCTCTATTCGGCGGAAAGTGAACGGAGTATCTTAATACTAGGTTACTTCTGCATACCCTGCTATATGCGGGATACAGCGTGAGGCTATGTATGTATGTTTCATATTTAAGTAATTTTCATTTCCCCGCTTTAGTAAGACAAAGCAGTGAGTTCTTCTCTCAACGTGCAATGTTTAGTTTCGAGCGAAAAGCGAATAATATAGTGCCTTAACACTAGATTCTCTCTGACTGCCAAGCTCGAAAAAAAGACTTTCAACCACTACCAGGAGGGTTTAATTCGAAAAATACTTTTATATCAATTAAATATACTTTTTATTGATTTTGTAATTTTTTCTTTACTAAATAACATTGACATGGAATTAAAAGCGGTATTAGTTGTTCAAAAAAGATTTTGCGGCGTTGAGTTCCGCCACTCCGCACGCAATGCCTCAATTCGGCGGAAAGTGGGGAACGGAGTGTCTTAACACTAGGATACCTCTGTCTACCCTGCTATATGCGATATACAGCGTGAAGTTATATATGTATGTATGTATGTATGTAAAAAAGAATTTTTTATTGGATAATAAAAGTTGTATTAAAATAAACTATTTTAACCAGATAATCGATTCACGAATAAAAAAATCACGATGGTCAAAGATTTCATTAAATAAAAGATAAAATCCTCAAACTGACAAATCATTTCTATTCTAAGTTACATTACGTTTATTTGGCTACTAAGTAATTAGTGGTCACAGCTGGACTTAGTAACAAAATGTAGATCTTACAGTATTATTATATCAAGTGGACTGGTTTCTAAATTGTTAGGTGAAATATTTAGGTGCCGTGTCATCTATATGTCCTATCCAAGTCCTAGCTTAGCTTAATTAATAACAATTAATGTATAAAATATATGTAGGAATATATTATGGTTCGATTCCACTCCAGGAAATGGATTTTCTTATTTCCTGGGTTTGGTAACAAGGCAAAGCGCGGCGTTGAGTTCCGCCACTCAGCACGCAATGCCTTAATTCGGCGGAAAGTGGGGAACGGAGTGTCTTAACACTAGGCTCCCTCTGCCTACCCTGCAATATGCGGGCTACTAGCCGGGGCCACGGAAACTATCTCTATCTTCAATGAACCTCGACGATGGGAACCTGCAAGGTACAACGCGGAGTCAAAAGTAGTGGTACGTCATATAAAGAAAGAAAGAATGATCAAAAATCATTGTTTTCTTCACCCACTAAAAAGTCAGTTAACACACATAAAAATTACAATCAAATTTAAAGCATTTCTATATAAATAATGAATATCAATAGATAATAACCAATATCAATGTATAATAATGAAATTCCTAATACAACTCCCTCTATATTCTATAGTTTATTCCCACAAAGCTTTCTAAGAACTACATAAAGTACAAGACATTATTTGCAAATAACGTCTGCATTGTCCAATAGCAGTTATTGACGCTGCGTAAATCAAATCGATTGTAGTCTATTCAAGTTATTTGTTTGTAGTGACGTTCATATATATTATCGATAATTATTTTTCTTCAATTTTTATTACTATAGAGAACGGAGTATCTTAACACTAGGTTCTTAGGTTCCCTATGGCTACTCTGCTATGTGCGGGATACAAAAGTTTACTAATGAGGTATTTTTTTATAATTTATTTAAAAATTTTAAAAAAATATTTAAAAAATACAAGGACAAAGTATTTTTTTAATATGATATTGACAAATAGGTCAACGTGGTGCAGTGAGTCAACGTCTGTAATTTCGATTGGCTGTGGGTTCGATTCCTACTCGGAGCAATGATTATTTTTTAATTATTTCCTTTTCTCCTCTCCGGTACGACAAAGCGTTGAATATCGGTGTTCCGCTACTTAACCCGCAAGGTCTCTAATTTGTCTCGACACTAAATTCAGTATAACTACCCTACTAAGCGTAATAAAGCGTGAAGCTACTTATTATAGGGTATATTCTATATCCTATATATAGAGGATATGCTAAATATGTGATATTTATAGATCATATTTACATATTATATTTCCAAACACACAAACATTTTAAATATGCAGAAAGTGAAAGAAAAAATAGTTTTTTAGGAAGTTCACGCTTTTTCCTCCATAGAAAGTAGTTCAGAGAAGCCAGTATTTAGACACGTTCTCCACTATCCGCTCGAATTTGATTCGAGTTAATAGGCAGAATTAAACACAAATCTTGTTAAGGCAGAAAAGTGAAAATAATTGAAATATCATAATTTCTCGATTAGGAATCGAACCTATAACCAAACGCGCTTATAGTCAAACCCTCACGATGTGTCAGCTATTAATTTCAGTAGCTTTTGAATCAAAACGTACTATATTTTATTTCATAATATATTTTTAATCTAATGTTTAGAAGTTGAAAGGAATTCTCAAGAGTCGTAGTTATAAGGATCCTTTTGGTCCACTGAGTGAGTTTAACCTTGAAACTCTAACACATTTACCTTTTACGTAACCCTAATTACTAAACTAAGTTTAAAGTATTTAAAGTATTCACATTTAATAAATATATATAAAATATAAATTAAAACTGAAAAATAAGAGATTAACCTGAAAACATACATACATATATAGCTTCACGCTGTATCCCGCATATTGCAGGGTAGGCAGAGGAAACTTAGTGTTAAGACACTCCGTTCCCCACTTTCAGCCAAATTGAGGCATTGCGTCCTGAGTGGCGGAAGTCAAAGCCGCGTTTTGCCTTGTAACCAAACCCAGGAAATAAAAATGGGGATCTAACCCACAATCTGTCACGTTTACAGTCGCACGCTTGTGCATCTGCGCCACGACGTTTAGTGCATATCAATTAAAGAACAGAGGGTCTTAACACTAGGTTCTTGTTGACTACCCTGATATGCGGGATAAAGCGTGAAAGTGTTTTTTTTTTTACTTTTTGCTTTTACATAATATAAGGCTTAGAATATTTATAATTTGAAATTAAAATACCTAAAAATAATATTAATACCTAAAAGGCAACATTTTGGACCCCATTTTACGAAATATGCGGTTAGAGGTAAACCAATCTTTTACAGGTAAACCAATTTTGATGATTTTTTAATACAATAGCTAGCGTGTATTAGAAATGCATTAAATTAATAGAATAATTACACACACTGCTATGTTTTTGAAAATTGTAAGTACACACCAATGACGAGGTGAAAGTCTTAGTTAGGCAAGCCGGTAAATTAAGGGAAACCCTTGTATATTTAGGGAAGCCGGTATATATATTTAGGGAAGCCGGTAATTTTTAGGGAAGCCGATATATTTAGGGAAACCGGTACAGGATGTCAAGGTATTTAGTAATTTCACTATCGATTTTTGACGATGACCATTTTTTTAGGTCTATAAGATGTCAAAGCTTGTTTTTTTGCAATTTTATGTCCAATATTTTCCTGACGACCTCTTTTTTAGCTTTCATACCTTGTCGCCACTGGTGCACATATACATCATTATATAAAGTGGCACACGTTGACATGAGGCAATACGTATTTTGACGCGTCAAAAAATCGACTAGTACAACTTAATAGAAGCTCATAATAATACGTCACTCCATTACAACCATCTTAAACACTTAAAATAAGAAATTTCACCTTTTCTTACCTAACCCATAGAAAACAACATTATCCAAAGGAAACGTATAAAAAAAGCAACAAATAATTTTCTTCTTCATAACTTTGTTATTAAATTCCAGCGATCATCCCCCTACCGTGTACACTTTAACGTTATATTCACGTCATCCACAGGCTATTAAATAATGCTCTTTGTCGATACATCGGTCACTTGCCTATTCTTGGGTACACAAAAGGGAGCAAGCGTATAGTACGGTTAGAAATTAAACTAATTTCACCCTTATGACCCTAAAATTAAGGTACTATAATGAAATTGTATAAGTAATTATATCTAACCCAATTATATTGAATCGCTAGTGCTTGATCTTGTCTTTAATGCGATTTCAAGAAGACGTCATCAATGGTTACATTAAATTAATTGAAATTTGGTAAATTGAACTTTTTTGTTTGTTTAATATATAAAAAGCGTTTTTAATGCTTCCTTTTATTTAAATTTCCACTGTATATTTTGGTTGTGGGTTCGAATATTGGTAGGAAACGTTTTGTAATTTGTAACTTTTAAAAAAAATAAAAAAATATGTAAATATAATTAATAATAAAAAGAGAGAAGAAGAGAAGAACTTATAAAAAAATCTTACATTATAATTATTCATATTTTTATGATGAAAAAGCATGAGCTTCCGAAGAGCGTGTTTGAAGAGGTTGATGACTGAATAGTAGCTCTCGTCTCTGGGCTAATGCACCCTAGAACCATTTAATGGCATAAAACGCAGAGCCATTACAATTTATTACACACTCAATAATTTGTGAAAGATTGACATAACACTTTGACGTTGCATAGAGACAAGTGACCCGCTCGTTTGCCTTGTCCTTCCCATGAAAAAAGTATTTAAAAAACCGTTAGCGTTTAATGCTCCAATTTCACTGACTCCCTCATTGTGAATAAAACTTGAAAATAAAAGAAAAAGAGGGATATGATCAGTTCCACACTTTTTGGCATTACGTGCTGAGTGCCGGACCTCAGCGCCCAATTTCTTATCAGGCCCAAGAAAATGAAAATACTAAATATTATTTAATATTTTCTTAAACATACAATATTGAATAACGAAACTCAAACTACAATTTAACTTTTAAATCTTTTCTTTCACCAAAGCCCCAACGGTGAAAGAGTTTTCTTTATCACTACAACAACTGAAATATAACCAATCCCTCAAATAAGAATCGAACCCACGACTATAGCATATATACAACAATCTCTGGTGTTGTAGATGTGCTCGTTTGCTATCCGTTAACCATAAAAAAGTTCATATATTTATATTCTCGAATCTTTTGTAAATGTCTTTTCTTTTCTGCATATTTAAAAATTTTGCTCGATGGCGAAGCATTCTCTTTCAACAATTCCGTTCCCCACTTTCCGCCGAATTGAGGCATTGCGTGTTGAGTGGCGGAACTCAACGCCGCGCTTTGCCTTGTTACCAAACCCAAGATATGAAAATACTAAATTTTACAATTCCTAGAGTGGGAATCAAACCCACAGCCTATCGCGTTTACAGTCGCACGCTTGTGCCTCTGCGCCACGACAGGCGTTATAATTTTATTATTATGTATAATTATTACCTTATTTAAACACACAAAAACTCGTTGTTGTATTCTGCCAATAAATATATACGTAAGCATATACAGAAATGGTGATGAGTGATCTCTCACTACCATCTTTTTACTTGCCTTTTTGCGTGCAAATTGCACAACGATAAAGAAGCTTAAATTTAAATGTTTTTATTTAAAAAAAAACTCAAATAAGCTCCATATTCGTACATATCTCGATAAAAACGGAATATTAACGATTAAATTCTACCAACACGAGCAACTGATAACGTCGACGTCCAATACCATTGTCTCGAATAATTTATATTATAATCGAGAGGTAAATCGAGATAAGGGTTTAAAAATATATATAGGAATAAAATCGATTTTGCTTGTTTTTAAAAACTTTGACTTTTTGCCTAACAACTACAAAAAAAGTAAATACTTCGTGAGGCAGTGAAACAGCGTCTGCTTGTAAGGTGGTGACTATAGGTTCAATTTCTATGAAGAATTATTATACTTAAGTTATTTTCATTTCGTTGCATTAAGCTATGTATAACGCGGCGTCGATTTCCGCCACCTAACACCAATGTCTAAGTCAAAGTCAAATAATTTTATTCAAAATAAGAAGTTACATGGCGTTCAATTTCAGTTACATACATACATACATAGCTTCACGCTGTATCCCGCATGTAGCAGGGTAGGCAGAGGGAACCTAGTGTTAGGACACTCCGTTCCCCACTTTCCGCCAAATTGAGGCATTGCGTGCTGAGTGGCGGAACTCAACGCCACGCTTTGCCTTGTTACCAAACCTAGCAAATGAAAAATTCCATTTCATGGAGTGGGAATCGAACCCACAACATGTCGCGTTTACAGTCGCACGCTTGTGCCTCTGCGTTACGACAGGCGTCAGTTAACACGCAATATCTGGAATTACGATTACCATACCATCCTTACTAATATTATAAATGCGAAAGTTACGCTTTCACGCCTAAACCACTGGACCGATTTTGATGAAATTCGGTATGAAGATAGAACTGAAGTTGGGGAAGGACATAGGATACTTTTTATCGCGAAAACAATTTTGACAAAAATTCTAGACCCTGGGAAAGACTATAAGCTACTCCTTACCATGTCGCGCGATATATCCGAATTCCACACGAAGCCGCGGACGGAAAGCTATTTTAAAACAAGTTGTCTTAACACTATAAACTCTCTGCCTACTTTATTATGCGGAAAAAACCTGAAACTGCATATCATGTACCCCTATTTTATAAAAATGACCCTCCTATTCTCAAAAACAAATATATTCTTGCAAATACAGTAGAATAAAGCAAGTATTTTTGGATTTCTTGTTTAACTTGCAACATAACGCTTAAGTGGACAGTGGACTGGCCATTCGAGAACTTGGGGGAGTAAACATCAAAATTACATTTGCATTCGCTCTCGGTGCGACAACTTATCTAAGGAGCTTAGTTATTTGTCAAATTTAGTCTTAGAATTTAGAATATTTAATATTCTAGCATTTATTACATTTATAAATAATTCCTCAATTCCGCGGAAAGTGGGGAACGGAGTGTCTTAACACTAGGTTCCCTCTGCCTACCCTGCTATATACGGAATACAGCGCGAAGCTATGTATGATTTGGTTTATAAGAGTGTCTTAACTCTCTCGTGTATTTTGCTAAACATGGTCGATAAGCGGAGAACGGAGAATGTTGACACTTGATTCTCTCTGACTTCCCTTCTATATCAGTAAAAATGTTACACTACAAAAAATATATAATTATGCTTTTTCTTTTACAATTGATATGTAGAATTAGACAACAAGCAATAAATGCAGTACACATATACATTAAATCAGGGATTCCCAAACTTTCTTTTGTTGAGGTCCCCGAGACTGTTAATTATTTTTATGACCGCCCTCTGTTTTTCATTACTATTTAGATACAAGAATATCATATAATTAAAAACTTAAATAATTAATGCTAAAATTACCAATTACTTTAAATTAGCTCAAAAGTAATTAAATGTTTTTTATTGAAAAATAAAACAAGCGCTTTACGGCCCCCCTTGAAATCTCTTTAGGCACCCTTTTAGAGGCGCGCCACCTTTGTAGGGAACTCTTGCATTAGAAAGACACTTCTAATTGAAATTATTATTTCTTTGTACATATCTCGATGTGTATGTAATTTTTTTTTTGTTTTTTTTTTTAACTTCACGCTGTCACCCTCATATAGCAGGGTAGGCAGAGGGAATTTGAGAACCTGTTATCTGTGTGTGTGTGTGTGTATCCTGTTAAGACACTCCGTTCTCTTTCAACAAATCCGTTTACCACTTTCCGCCAGATTGAGGCATTGCGTGTTGAGTGGCAGAACTCAACGCCGCACTTTGCCTTGTTACCAAACCCAGAAAATGAAAATAATGAAGTATTTTCATCCTGGAGTAGGAATCGAACCCACAACCTGTCGCGTTACAGTCACACACTTGTGCCTCTGCGCCACGACAGGCGTTAATTATTTTCAAGCAATAATTAATTTTACCGTACAATATCAGTGATATGATAATTTTACTTACATTCAGCTTTTTTAACATTTTTTCTTCTTATTAAGTACTTACTTGTTTTATTCATTTATTTTTTCATTTGAAAATAAAAAAAATATTACAATATATCCTTATTTACCACTTAACATTTTACATTTAATCACTCAGTACGGGAGAAGCATTGTTTGAAGTACTCAATTAAAAAGTCTATCCGTACTTGATAAACAATTCTTACAGTTGAATAATGGAAATAGAATAATTTCTGCTTCTGAAGGGTATTTGAATGAAAAAGAACTGTAAGCAATATGCGTATGAAAATATATTTACAATAAAATTTTATACTGCGATCGTGGGCGATGTCGAGGCTTTTAAGCGTTGACGCGTTGACAACGCGTACCCTAGTAACGTATATATCACTTTATTTTTTACTTTATTAATTTAATATATTTTTATGCATTATTTTAAAAGGATATTACCATTCTGCACTTCTTCACTATATAAACTATAAGTGTGCCAAGTTTCATGCTCCTCCATCCGCGTTCGTAAAACGGGGTGCAAAGTTTTCGCTTCACGTATTAATATATAGATTTTCTTTTCTCCGCTTTGTTAAGACAAAGCACCAAGTTGATTTTCAATTTCAAAGGGCAGTGTCTAATGCTGTTTTTTTGAAGTTATATCCCGTAAAGAAGAAAGATAATACACTAAGCATATTATATTCGGAAACTAAATTTTATTTTACAAGTATTTTTTTTTTTACTTGCCGTGTTAGTATCGGGATCGAATCTTATAAGCTAAACTTGACCCAATATCCAGTGTCCATTTGATTTGAAATATGAAAAATATCTTGAGTTCTTACGATAAGGCTGTTATATATAACCAATATCATTGATATTGTTCATACAAAATGGACGCTGAAACAAAATGGCGGATTACATATTTTTATACAACCCTATCAATATTGATATCAAATGAAAGGACTTAACTTGTAGAATACAATTCACTACGAAAAAACCTAGTTTTTTTTTTTTTTTAATAATATTTATTTAATTTCCAAATCCAAAAGCACTCTATTGCCAAAACAGCAAAAATCTATTTATCAATGTATCGACTTGCATCTGGACCATTTCTCAAACGAGATTAATTATAGCTACAAGTGAAAGCTATCGGTGGGCTTTGATTGGGTATGACTTGAATTTTGAGAGTTCCCACTAAAAGCTGTGCTCGCTGAAAAGCTTTACGCTTACGTTTTTCCTGAAGACGATGTTTTTGATGCCGTTATGGTGCAATTTCAAAGTTGATTATAAATTTTGTTTATCGTTGTGAGTTTAGCAAAGTATAGCAAAGTAGACGAGTTCTATGTATCTAATCTAATGTCTAGACACTCTGTTCTCCTCTTTCTGCCCGTATTTTAGATATTGCAAGTTAAGTGGCGGTGCTCAATTACGAGTTTTGTTTAACAGATTGGTATTACTAGTTAAAATAATTTAGAACAAGAATTCCCCCAACAATTATATGAAGCAAAGGTGAGTGGCAAGAGAGGGAGGGGGAGACCTCGGTTGACCTTCGAGACACGTAAAGCATGAGGACCCGCCGGAGGTCATGCATGAAGAGGTTAATGACTGTGGACGAGACGAAAGAGGTATGCAGGGACCGTAGCGTTTGGCGCTCCGGAACTCTAACTACCCAGCTAGGGACAAAGCGTGAAGCTAAATAAGTAAGTAAGAATTCCCCCGAGTGGGAATTATTGTTTAATGGCCTTAAACTAGAAAATGGAGTGTCTTAACTCTAGGTTCTGCAGAATAAAACATGAAAATAAGGAAGAACTTTTTTGCATTTAATCTCTTTAGGGCTCTAAAAATACTTCTTGTTTCTATTTTCATTTGTAAATTATTTTGCAATAACATTGTAAGTGTTTTTTGTGTCTATTTAAACAAACTTTTTTGGTATAAATAAGCCTGTCCTTCCTGTCCCCTTAGTTTATTGCTCCAAAGTCAACAACTGCGCTTTGCGAATGTGAATAAATACAGAAAAACAGAAAACAATAATATATTTTCAAATTTGGTTTGGTAGAAAGAGGAGCGTGGAAAGTGGAAGTGAACGTTAATGCGCATTTTAAAGGGGCCCCTTAAACCTACACGTTGGGTCGTAAGTCCCAGGCACTCTCCAAGCTCCTCTCTCTGCAACGCGATGGGCACGGTGAATTCATGGATTGCTGAGGACTTTCTTCTCATATACAAAAAAACAACTTTACGCTATGTCATGCAGTAAATAGGAAAAACCAAGTGTCAAGACACTCCGTTGTATAATACATTTTATGCCCAAATTTAAGATTTAAGACAAATATTAAGATATTTGGCTTAAATTCGGGCATAAAATATACAACGATAAACAACAGACGTTTATATGCGTAAGTTTGACTTGAATTGTCCAAGGAAACACTTCTATAATTATAATATACTAGCTGTACCCGGCGCGCGTTACTACGCCAACAGCTAAAATAAATTTAAGAATTTTTTGAGTTCATCGATGACATACAGACAAACATTCATTTTAATATATTCTTGTTTAAAAATACATGGTCATACTGATTTTTATGACAATCGGGGCCGAAGTTGCTACTCTGTAGCTCCACCTGGTACTGAGTGGCATCAATGAGCATATTATACAAACCTTCTCTGTGGAAAAATACATATATATACCAATTTTAATAATAATTGGTACAGTAGTTTTTGAGTTCATCGATGACATACAGACAAACATTTTTATATACTATTTTTTTCTAACTTCACGCTGTATCCCGCATATAGCAGGGTAGGCAGAGGGAACCAGAGAACCTAGTGTGAAGACACTCCTTTCTCTTTCAACAATTCCGTTTCCCACTTTCCGAATTCCGAATTGAGGCAAAAAGTTCGACTCAGTAACTTCCGGTAAAAGGAACCACACTGATTTTCTCTAAAATGGGATACAAAGTTTTACGGCCATTTAAAGCTGTGATTCCGCTAGTCAAGTGAAATTAATCCCGACCCGATTCTGTTAAAGTTTCCCTTGAATTAAGTATCGATCCAATATCTTCTTACATAAATGAACAAAGTGAATTCAAAAACTTTTACCCCCAACTTTAATTATAATTTAAGTTTTCTATATATTTTTGTCTGTCGTGGCGCAGAGACACAAGCGTACTGTAAATACGACTAGTTTTGAGTTCGATTCCCACTCCAGAAAATGTAAAAGTTTAGTATTTTCATTTCCTGGATTTGGTAGCAAGGCAAAGTGCGGCTTTAAGTTCCTGCCTGCTATATACGGGATACAGCGTGAAGCTAAAAAAAAATATTTTTGATTTGATCTTTTATATAAGAAACTCTTTAATTCAACAAATTCTACGTGTCACTAGAAGCTAATAAGCGTAAATTAATAAAATGAAGCAGCTTCTCGCTTCATACTACTACTACCTAGTGTCAAGACACTCCGTTCTCCTCTTAAATAATGAACAGAATATTATATAAATCGTATTCTAAGTCTATCTATTAATGTAAAAAATCTGGCAGAGTTAATTTGACACGCTTCGTGACGTCCAACTTGCTTGACAATTTGCACATGTGTACGAATCCAATGACCATATAATACATTCATAGCATTGATCTGATGTCCTTGCCTGACTCCCAGAATAACGAGAAAACATTTGTGTCTATACCATTTTCTATCTCAAACTGAATTCTATATTTTAATATGTTTACAATCCTAAGGGTAAGAGTGATGTAGTTTTTTTAACATAGCTTCACGCTGTATCCCGCATATAGCAGGGTAGGCAGAGGAAACCTAATGTTAAGACACTCCGTTCCCCACTTTCCGCCGAATTGAGGCATTGCGTGATGATTGCGTGATATTCTATTTTATTCTGTTCTGTTCTGTTCTGTTCAGTTCTGTTCTGTTCTGTTCAGTTCTGTTCTGTTCTGTTCTGTTCTGTTCTGTTCTATTCTATTCTAAAATCTTGATAATATAAAAGTTCCCAAAAGTAAAAATAACAAACGAAGTTTTAATATTTTCTCATATAAATAATATAATTTACATACATACATATACATACATATGTATGTAATTCAGTATTAATATTCAATATATTATAATTAAGTCCATTGTCGTGTAAAATATGACGTTGTGGATTCTTCATTAAAATTAAAAGGGTAATAACACTAAATTTCACTTACTGGGAAATGAATGAAGGTGGCGTAGTTGAACTCATTTTTACTGTAGGCCACAAGTTTGATTCTTGTCGCAAGTTAGTATGTTAACCGACGTCGACAAAATGAGGTTATCAACATGACTATTTTTTCTGCGTGTTATTGCAAATTACTTCACTAGGCAGGTATATCAAATTTAATGATCCTCTTTTTATAATTAAATTAAAGCTTTAATTTTTTTTTTTACTTTACGCATGTAGCAGGTAAACAGAGGGAACCTGTGAACCTAGTGTTAAGACACTCCGTTCCCCACTTCCCGCCGAATCGAGACATTGCGTGCTGAGTGGCGGAACTGAACGCCGCGCTTTGCCTTTTTGTAGTGTGCTTTTAATGTAGTGTAAAGTAATAACACTAAATTTCACTTACTGGTAAATGTATGAAGGTGGAATGTTCCATGGCGCAGTTGAATTCATTTTTTCTGTGTACAAGTTTGATTCCTGTCACAAGTTAGTGTTTTTAACCGAATTTCAAAAAAGAGGTTGTCTGTCAATTAGACTGTTTTTTATATGTGTTATCGCATAACGGTATACTGGATGAACCAATTTTGATGATGCTTTTTTTATATGATATGTTGTACTTCTTATGTGGTTCTATTTAAATTTAGTTAGGATGTGGTGGTTGAGTTATTCCTAACAGTTTTCTTTTTCAGTACATTTTGTTTGAAATCGGTATTCTTTTTTAGTTAAAATCTTAATTATGAAGAGATATGTTTTGAGAAATGCTACTTTCGTCTAACTGTAAATGCGATTGGTTATGGATTCTAATCCATTACGGAGAAATATTTGTATTATATATTCATACATACATACATACATACATAGCTTCATACTTTATCCCGCATATAGCAGGGTAGGCAGAGGGAACCTAGTGTTAATACACTCCGTTCCCCACTTTCCGCCGAATTGAGGCAATGCGTGCCGAGTGGCGGAACTTAACGCCGCGCTTTGCCTTGTTACCAAACCCAGGAAATGAAAATACTAAGCTTTACATTTCCTGGAGTGGGAATCGAACCCACAACCTGTCGCGTTTACAGTGCGTTTACGCGCACGTTTGTGCCACTGCGTCACGACAGGCGTTATTATATATTCTATCAATTATTTTTTATTTCACCGTCCTGATAATACAAATCCCAGCGTAAACTTCCGCCACTCGACACACAATGTTTCGATTTCAAACGGTAAATGAAGAACAGAATGCTTTTCACACTAAAAAGCTTAAAACTAAATCGAGCCCCAGACCTTTTCAAAGCTAACCGTAATTCAATATATTATAATATAAATCTTATTAATCCACCAAAAACTGAGCGACAGCCAGTCAAAAGTAGACGAAAGTTGATTTAAAACGGGAACCTTTTCCAGCAATTAAAGTACCCTTTCCTCTTCGTCTGTCACAGCCAAGCTTGAATTGAGTAATGGCTCCCTAATTTACATTGTCATTACTTGCATTTTCTTCAACGTATTATTATTCTTGGTTTATCTCTTTTGAATTAGAACATTTATTGTATAAATTTTGTTATTTAAGATTAATTTTAATTACAGTAGTTTGAAATATAGATACATATATAGCTCCACGCTGTTTCCCGCATAGCATAGCATAGCAAGGTAGGCAGAGGGAGCCTAGTGATAAGATACTACGTTCCCACTTTCCGCCGAATTGAGGCATTACGTGCTGAGTGGCGGAACTCAACGCCGCGCTTTGCCTTGTTACCAAACCTAGGAAATAAAAATTCCATTTCCTGGAGTGGGAATCGAACCCACAACCTGTCGCGCTTACAATCGCACGCTTGTGCCTCTGCGCGACGACAGACGTTATATAATTGTATACACAAATAAGTTTTTTTTCAGCTTTTCGCTTTATCTCACGAAGTAGGTAAGCTATCCTTCGACGTTGCTAAATAACTTAGTGTCTAGACACTCCGTTCTCCGCTTTCCATTCGACAAGACATCAATTAAGACAGTGTTGAATGGCGGAACTCAACGCCGCGCTTTGTATAACTAGACCAGATCATTCGCCCGATTGGATCGAATTCACAAGCGATTTTTAACGTCAAACACTGTTCCACTGAGCCACGATGGTCTAAATATACAAAATTATACTTCACATAACAGTCACCGTTTCTACAAAATAGAAACAAGAATTAAATTTTATTTATGTCATTTTAAGGGTGTTTTTCTATGGGAGCGACGTGAAAGGGATATTTTTAGGCGGGATTAACATTGTCGGGCTTAGAAAAGATACGTACATTATACTTAGTATTAACAGGCAAAGGGATTTCACGCATTTTGCATTTAAAACGTTTCTCGTTTGACGGAAGTTGTTTTTTTTTAATCTTCAACCATCTCTTATGGACAGTAATATTATATATTTTTTTTAACTTCACGCTGTATCCCGCATATAGCAGGGTAGGCAGAGGGAACCAGAGAACCTAGTGTTAAGACACTCCGTTCTCTTTCAACAATTCCGTTTCCCAATTTTCACCGGAGGCATTGCGTGCTGAGTGGCGGAACTCAACGCCGCGGTTTACCTTGTTACCAAACCCAGGAAATGAAAATACTAAACTTTATATTTCCTGGAGTGGGAATCGAACCCACAACCTGTCGCGTTTACAGTCGCACGCTTGTGCCTCTGCGCCAGACAAGCGTTGATTTTATAATTATTATTTTATTTAACTACTATTTTAGTTATCTCTTCGCAGTCGTTGTCTTCATTACTAAAGATTGCGTCTGTCATGTCATGCGTTACGCTGGTTGTTCTGGTTGTTTTACTTTCTTCGGCCTTCAGCTTCTCTCAGCGCAGATGTTAGTGAGAGCACAGTGATGGCGGACACCTGGTCACACAACGATCTTTTTCCAACGGGTCTTTTTCCGTTACAATTACTTTTTCAAGATTATCGATTGAGTTTTGACGGGCTACGGAATCGAAGTATATTAATTTTAGTTATACCTTAACAAAATTTAAAACGCCTGTCGTAGCGCAGAGTAGAATGTAAATTAAAAATTTAAATCTTTGTAATCTATAAGCTAAAACAAGTTTAGGCGAACCTAAGCCTAGGATACAACACGTCACAACTGACGTGGGTTCGCGATCTGCAACCAACTGATCCTGAAATTCATAATTTCAATATTAGCTAGAGAATTTATAATTACCTTTGCTTTTACAAAAGAGATGTTACAAAGGGAACAACATTCATAGCAATTTAGACATTAATTGCTTAATCATAAGCGCTATTATGGCATGTTAAATTTTGTTTACTAAGAAATATAGGCTGTACGAATGTCTTGCGTCATAATATTGCCTGGTATTGTCGTTACAAAAATATTTCTCATCAAGTGAATTTTTTGGAACAAAAATGACTAAAACATGCAAAGTTCGATATTGTGTTAGGAGACGAATATTTTGAATTTTAATCAAAATAACTTAAGCTCTTACCTTCCTTCTTAGGTGGCCAATTTACAATAAAAATTTTGGTATGTTATATTATGGCACGAAGTTATATCTATGTAAGAATAGTAGTAGTAGTAGTAATGTAATTGTAGGCGTAACAGTTATTCTACTGATTTGATGCCGGTTCTCAACCTGATATTACTCAATCCGGCGGAAAGTGGCGAACGGAACTGTTAAAAGAGAATGAAGTGTCTTAACACTAGGTTCTCTGGTTCCCTCTGCCTACGCTGCTATGTGCGGGATACAGCGTGCAGCTAAAAAAAGAAAAATAAAAATATAATCGCTTTTAAATTATCAGTTCTCATAAAACATGAAGGCCAGCAGGTATCTAAGGAAAATATTTTACTCTGAAATTGTTGAATCCCACGTGTACGGTGTACGAGTATAGCACTGGAAAATTAGGTTAGGTTAGTATCAAAAATTGTATTTCAAGTGTACATTTGAATTTTTAACCGAATTCCAAAAAAGGAGGAGGTTCTCTCAATTCAATTGTATATTTTTATGTGTTACCGCATAACTATATTGAAGATTTTTTTTTATATGATAGCTTTTGATGTGATTCCATTTAAATTTAGTCAATATCTGAGGAGTTATTCGTAATAATTGTACATTTTATCGTATTTTTCAATTCAATCGATTTGATTCGATTCGATTAAGCAAAGTGTGTTAGATACCGTCTAATACATTATTACACTCTAACATCGGTGAGACGTGTAACGGAGTGATGTAACACTATGCTCCCACTATCTTTCACCACTAAAGACATACATACATAGCTTCACGCTGTATGCCACATATAGTAGGGTAGGCAGAGGGAACCTAGTATTAAGACACTCTATTCCCCACTTTCCACCGAATTGAGGCATTGCGTGCTGAGTGGCGGAACTCAACACCGCGCTTTGCCTTGTTACCAAACCCAGGAAATAAAAACAATCCATTTCTTGGAGTGGGAATCGAACCCACAACCTGTCGCATTTACAGTCGCACGCTTGTGCCTCTGCACCACGACAGGCGTAAAAAGTTATACCAATACGCAACAGCTCCAAATTTTCTTTACAATCATGACTCATTGTAGTTTCATTGCGAAGAAATGATGTTACTTCGTTAGAATCTTAAAACAGTACCAATAAAACCTTTTTGCCGCCCTTCTATAAAATTTATTGGGTGGTGTCCCCTTAGGGATTTAGGTGCGTCCCTCAATAAATACGAAATTCGAAAGCATATGCTAGTTTAAATAAATAAATGTATGATTTTTTCATATCCCTTGATAGAAACCTTAATATGCTGGTATTTTTTTTACACTTCAAAAAGGAGAAAGTATCGGTAGGAGATTCGACTGTATTTTTAATATGTGTCCTAATTCTAATAATATTACGTTTATTTTCTGAACTCTCACAAAAGATTATTTCTTAATTTTGAAGTTTTAAAGTGTTAATCCCACAATTAGGAAACGAAAAACATATTTAGAAAACGTATAAAAATTTGAACGCAGCAGGACTCGAATCGGGATACAGCGTGAAGCTATATACGTATGTATGTATAAAAAAATCTTTTATTAATATCCCAATACCAAACATAAAAGGAAACATAACGACAAATAATCACCTAGTTGGTCGCTTTATAAAAAGCTTTCTCCCAACTTTTCTTCAATGAATCGTTCTGCCATTGATGTATATTTATTACTGCTATTGTGTACAGCGGAACACGTCACGGAATGGGGTCGCGATTGTAACTGAACGATGTGGAATTTTGTTACACTCAATCGTTTTACATTACAAAATGAACATTTATACTATACGATGGACTGTTTTAATTTTTTTAATGATTTTTTTGGCTTGCTTTTTGTGTTTTATTAAGCTTGGAGATTGATAAATTGTCGATGATTATTATCTGGTAAATTTTTTATGCTTAGACAATTTTACTTTTTAATCTAAGTTCTTCCTAACTATCGTGATACGAAAAAATCGTTAAGCTTATATGAATAATTAAAAATATTTTTACATATCTAAGAGACAAAATCCGTAACAATCCTTAGATTCACCAAGCGGGTGGCTGTATGTGTCTATCGCGTTGCACAAAGAGGAGCTTGGAAAGTGTCCCTTTAAAATGACTGAATTATCGTTCATCGCCATTGTCCTCCCTCTACCTAACCAAATTTTAAAAGACTTGTAAAAATTAGTAGGACTAATACCGCCTTCGAAATACGCGATGAAACTGACAGTTCTAGGAAAAGCCGAGTATTTTAGCAAACTGTTGAGAAATTTCGCTATTATACCTCTCGCTTTTACCTCTACTGCGTATAATGAGCTGGATAAAATCAGAAATAGGCTTTAAGTTAATTTATAATTCTAATCAAAGTCTATTAAAGGAAATACATATATAGATATATATACATAGCTTCACGCTGTATCCCGCATACAGCAGGGTAGGCAGAGGGAACAACTTTCCGCCGAATTGAGGCATTGCGTGCTGAGTGGCGGAACTCAACGCCGCGCTTTGCCTTGTAACTAAACCCAAGAAAATGAAAATTTTACATTTCCCAAAGTGGGAATCGAACCCACAACCTGTCGCGTTTACAGTCGCACGCTTGTGCCTTTGCGCCACGGCAGGCGTTTTAATTCAAGGAAATTATATAGAAATTAAAAACTAATTTACATTTAATACAAATTCATAGGCACTGTAAAAGTGGTTTTCCTTGTCGCGTCGCCGAATCAAAAAATCCCCATTCACTAACTTTCCCACAATGGCCTATTAAGACTTTGAGATCGAGCTTTCATGGGAAACTTTAATGTTTCAGCTTTTACTTTGACAGTGAAAAAGTCAAAAGTTTCGAAAAAATATTAATTTTCGTCATTTATCTTAATCTGTTCGTGTAAAAAATTATGGGTCTTCCGTCTAATTTTGTATCAGAGATATATAAGCAATAATAAAATAAAAGAGATGACGTTTAAGTATTATTTTAATTATGTTTATAAATTAGACATTTGTCTATTTTTTTTTTATTGCAATAAAGCCTCACGTTTTATTCTGAATACGGGTTAGCCAGTGAGAACCTAGAACCGATTTCGAGAAATTGCATGTTAAGTGGCGGAACTCAACACCGCGCTTTATTTCACCATAGAAGAGAAGAGAAACCAATTTAATATATTAACATACATACATACATACATAGCTTCACGCTGTATCCCGCATTTATATGCGGGATACTACTCTATTATACCTACTCTATTATAGAGTAGGCAGAGGGAACCTAGTGTTAAGACACTCCGTTGCCCACTTTCCACCCAATTGAGGCACTACGAGCTGAGTGGCGGAACTCAACGCCGCGCTTTGTCTTGTTACCAAACCCAGGAAGTGAAAAATTCCATATCCTGGAGTTGGAATCGAACCCACAACCTGTCGCGTTTACATTCGCACGCTTATACCTCTGACAGGCGTTATATCATAATATATTATAGCATAATCCATTCATACATTTATAAATAAAATGAACGCGTATTTTCTTTAAAAAGATACGTAAAAGCTTCTAATTTGCCTGACGAGACCGTTACGGATATTGAATATGTAGGATATGAGAAATTGCAATTTTTTAAAAGTATACATACTTCAAAGTGAAGATAAGCTTCCTCTCGATTTTCTATAGAGCTTTAAAAGGTAAAGCGAGCTTTTTGTTCGTATCCGATAAATGTATACATGTATGTAAATATTATTAGAGTTATTATGATTATATTCAGTTTTATGTTTTTTCTTTCATAGTAGAGTGGTTAGAAAGAACGTAGTGTCGAAACACTCCGTTCTGTATTTTCCGAACGAATTTGAGACATTGTATGTGGCTATATAAGTGGCAGAACTCAACACTGTGCTTTCTTACCAAAGCAGAAAAATGAAAATAAATTATATATGATAATTTTCCTAGTGGGAATCAAACCTACAACCGCGATTACAGTCAGACGGTGTCCCATCGTACCTAATAACATAATGGCCTATTAACATTACATAAAAATACATTTTTCTGTCTTTTTCGTTTAGTGGTTAATGATTAACTAGTAATTAGCTAGCATAAGGTCGTCGATACACATCAGATATGTCAATCTGTGCGGGATGCAGCGTGAAGCTACAGACTGAAATTCCCCTAGTAGAAATCGAACCTACAACCGCAACAGGTGTCCATTGTATCACAATTGCCTATTAACATTATGTAAAAATTAGTTTATCTCTTTAGTATATTTAATAGTAGTTAGCTAGCAGGAGGCTGTGGATACATATCCCATTAAAATATACAAAAAAATAAAGGCCTGTCGTGGCGCAGAGGCACAAGGGTGCGACTGTAAACGCTAAACGCGACAGGTTGTGTGTTCGATTCCCACTCCAGGAAATGTAAAATTTAGTATTTTCATCTTGGGTTTGGTAACAAGGCAAAGCGCGGCGTTGAGTTCCGCCACACAACACGCAATGCCTCAATTTGGCGGAAAGTGAGGAACGGAATTGTTGAAAGAGAATGGAGTGTCTTAACACTAGGTTCTCTGGTTCCCTCTGCCTACCCCGCTACATGTTGGATAGAGCATGAGCGTGAAAAAATATATACAAAAAAGCCTATATTCATATATGCTCAACAACTATATGAATATATAGAGGTATCATAAAACAGACTGTATCACTAAAAGAGGCGCACATCCGCGTTTGATCAGCAATGTCAGTTTGACATCACCCTATTCCCTTTACGTCCTCGTAAAGTACACAGTAGTCAGTACAGTATTAAAAATATGAAATTTATATATGACTTACGCATGCTGAATGTAAATAGTCTAACATGTTATTTGTTTTGTATTATAAATCAGTTTTTGTTATTACTTCGTTATATTTCCTTAAAAAATATTTGGTTATGATAAATAAGTTGAATTTTTTGTTTCTTGCTTCACGCTTTATATCCTACCCTGCTATATGCGGGATACAGCGTGAAGCTATATTTCTTTTTTTTTTAACTTCACGCTTTATCCCGCATATAGCAGGGTAGACAGAGGGAACCTGAGAACCTAGTGTTAAGACACAAATAATTTTAACGCCTGTCGTGGCGCAGAGGCACAAGCGTGCGACTGTAAACGCGACAGGTTGTGGGTGCGATTCCTACTCCAGGAAATGTAAAATTTAGTGTTTTCATTTCTTGGATTTGATAACAAGGTAAAGCGCGGCGTTGAGTTCCGCCACTCAACACGCAATGGCTTAATTCGGCGGAAAGTGGTAAAAGGAATTGTTGAAAGAGAATGGCGTGCCTTAGCACTAGATTCTCTGGTTCCCTCTGCCTACCCTGCTATATGCGGGATACAGCGTGAAGTTAAAAACAAAGTATTAAATGAGGCAATCCAACAAAGCATTTTATGAACACTACCCTGCCATACCTTATTTTAGGTTTATAGAACTTTATTAAGACAATTTTCACTAATGCGATAACATAGTTAACTTATGTATCTAGTAAAAAACAGTAATAATAATAATTTTACAAAATAGTTACATGCATGTGGAAACAACATTTAAAATAAAACAAATAAATATTTTAAAACGAATCGAACCTATTACCTAAGAGCTACGACCTCCGATCATATTTAAGGGCCATTATCATGAAAATTGTCATAAAAGGTCATGTATAGGGTGCCCCAAATAAAATAGCAATTCAATCACAAATGCCCTACATCCACATGTGCCCGCTTGATGCTACGTCACCAGTTTTATGACCTCATAAAACAATCATTAATACGCATTTTATTACGAAAGACGTATTTCACTATTCTGGTTGCCTTCTAGATGTTTCTAAATTGTAATTAAAAGTTAATTTATAGAATTTTTAATCTAGATTAGATTAGCATAGAGGCACAAGCGTGTGACTGTAAACACGACAGGCTGTGGGTTCGATTCTCACTTTTGTAACAATGTAAAGCGCGGCGTTGAATTCCGCCACTTACCACGTAATGCCCCAATTAGGCGGAAAAGGGGGAAAGAAATGTTAAAAGAGAATGGAGTGTCTGAACACTACGTTCTCTGGGTCCCTTTACCTATACGGCGTGAAGCTATAAAAAATTGTAGTTGAAAGTTAATGTATAGAAGTTTTATATATAGAATAGATTTTTGAAGGAAATCGTCGTCGGAAATTTGAAATTTAATGTAACGAAAATGCGTCACAATAAATGGGGCACATGTCACAATAGAGTAGGCGAGAAAAGAGAAAAAATACTATTACATTTCTTTAAAATGAAAACAAAAAGTGAAAATAAAATGTAAAATATTCTCTCTATTTATTTCTCCTGTCCTATCGTGGCGCAGAGGCACAATTCATTCCCCACTCCAGAAATTTTTCATTTCCTGGGCTTGTAACAAGGCCGTTAAAAGCGCGCCGTTGAGTTCTGCCACTCAGCACGCAATACCTCAATTCGGAAAGTGGTGAACGGAGTGTCTTAAGACTAGGTTCCCTCTGCCTACCCTGCTATATGCGGGATACAGCGTGAAGCTATGTATATATGTAACTATTTCTCCGCTCGAGTAGGACAAAAAACAGCGTTGAGTTCGTCCACAACACGCAATGTCTCGAATTAAGGTAGAAAGCGGCGAAAAAACCCGGCTATGCTAGATAAATCTATTATCTGTTTCTCTAGTATCTGTTTCTTTTACGTGTAAATTTCATTATTGAAGCAAAATCTTTAATTACTTGGGGTGCGGGAGCCATTGAAGCGCGAGGCCGTAGGCGGTTGCCCACGTCGCCTACACCTTACACCACCTCTGCTGATGACAATGTAATTATATAAAATCAATACGTTCTGTAAGGGGGGAACGAAAATTTTCAGAAGAAAACAAAGTGGCCTAACACTAGGTTCACAGGTTCCCTATATGTGCAGGATACAGCGTGAAGCTAAAAAAAAGTATTTTTGTTGATTTAAAATGGCCGCCGCGACAAAATGGAAGATCACATATACAACCCATTATAAATATCGAATGTTTAACTTCTAGAATACTTATTGTATTCTACAAGAAACCATGAGAAAAGCACAGTTATGAAAACTTGTTTTAACTTCACGATGCATGCCGTATATAACAAGGAAGGCAGAGAGAACCAAAGAACCTTGTGTTAAGACACTCCGTTCTTTTTTAACATTTCCGTTCCTCCTTTCCGAAGTATTAAAGCATTGCGTGCTGAGTGGCGGAACACAACGCCGTGCTTTACCTTGTTATCAGAGCGAGGAAATGAAAGTACCAAACATTATTTAATATTTTCATTTCCTGGCATTGAAATTGCACCCAAATCCTGTCACGTTTACAGTCACACGACTGCTCCTGCGCCATGACAGGGTCCTTTTTAAAATTTATTTTTAAACTAATAATTTTTAAAATATTAATTTTACTTAAAAGTACTTCCTTTACTTACTAAGCTAATAACAATAACATATATATAATAAATACAAATCGTTTATTTCAATGCCATCTGTAATCCAGAATAAGCCTTCAATTGTATAAGAAAATGGCGATTTTGCGAACCAGTCAAATTTTATGGTCTCACTTTTAATGGGTACGCCTTACGGTTTTATTATTCAATTATGGGTCGTGATGTTTTGTTTTCGATACAGCGATGGATCCGGTAAGACAGAACGCGTTATATAACTGCTTGAAATTAAATAAGTAATTAAAAGTAACATTAAATCTCATTAGATTTATTTTATAGCTTCATGATGTATCCCGCATATTGTAGGGTAGGCAGAGGGGACCTGAGAACCTAGTGTTAACACACGTTCCCCACTTTCCTCCGAATTGAGGCATTGCGTGCTGAGTGGCGGAACTCAGCGCTGCGCTTTGCTTTTTTACCAAATTCAGGAAAGATAATTTAACATTTCCTGGAGTGGAAATCGAACCCACTACCTGCCGCGTTTACAGTCGCACGCTGGTGCCTCTGCGCCACGACAGGCGTTTTGATTTTTAAGTTAATTCTTTTATATTTCAACATAATATGTTCTACTGTAATTATTATAATTTTTTCCGCATATCGGGGTATGCAGAGAGAGTTCTTCGTTCCCCAATTTTTGCCCGATTACGATCAACATAACATTTTATTATGGAAATGGAACCCACAACTACTGCGTTTATAATCAGATGATTTCCCACCGTGCCACGATAGAGCACCTTTTACGCTGGCTTAAAGAAGGTCTTACCACTTTCATTCTTATAAACCTATTGTTTACTATAGATAATTAAGATTTTAACAAAAAAAAACTATATTTACATAAAATTCACTAAAAAGTGACATTATTACTAATAACTTAAGAACTACTTGCCAAATCTTAACTAAGTTTAAGTACGACCATATGAGAAGCACTATCTATCATATAAAAAAGAATCATCAAAATTGGCTCACCAAGTAAGCTACACCGCAACAAAAAAATATTTTCACAAATCTTCAAAGTGGGGAACGGAGTGTCTTAACACTAGGTTCCCTCTGCCTACCCTGCTATATGCGGGATACAAAGTGAAGCTATGTATGTATATACAAATCTTTACTATTCAAAGATTTACACACTCATTACCTTGAATGAATATTTTAGGATAATATAATACAATAATATAGCTGACTCGTACATACAACAGTGTTTACAATAACAAGTCGAGTATATCGCATAGTTCTCTCTATTCAGACAGTTTATATGCCGATAAATTTGGGAGTCTATTTATTTGGCTACAAAAGAAATGGAAAGCATTGAGGAAGCGTACGCATATATTTGGTTATTTGTTAAGTTACTACGAGCAAATGCAATGTAGTTTATTGTTAACTAGCATTTTCCCGTTCTAGTTCGTTTATGTATACTAAAACCCAAGGTAGTTAAAGAGAACCTAGTGTTAAGACACTCCGTTCTCTTCGTTCCATCCCAATTAGAGACATTACGTGTTAAGTGGCGGAACTCAACGCCGCGCTTTGTCTTGCCAGAGTGGAGAAGTGACAATAATTTTAATATACACGTGAAGAGATCTCCCTCAAGTGAGAATCGAATCCACAATCAATAACGGTTACAGTCAGATGCTAACCCAATGCGCCACGATGGCCTCGTGTACTATAAAGCCTAAAATCCAGTTGATATGGCAATGATAAGGCAAAGCGCGACGTTAAGCACGCAATGCCTCAATTTCGGCGAAAAGTGAGAAAAGGAAATCTTAAGAGAACGGAATGGCTTAACACAGTTTTTCAGGTTCCTCTGCCTACCCTACTATGTGTGGGATACAACGTAAAGCTAAAAAAATTTTCAGAATTTCCCATTTTTGTTGAAACTTTAAAATTTTAGATAGATAGATTTCAGAATTTTCTCTTAGTGCTCCCCTATACTCCATAAAGAACTTACACGTTGTCTAATAGGCCTAACAGGTACTCAGTAACGAAAACGTTTTATATATAGACATAAAATAATATTGCAGAAGAGCAGGACGTGATGAATATGTTTTTATAGTTTTTTCTGATCACTTACAAGTGGTTCGTACCTTCTATTAGCTTTTTTCATTATTATTACAATATTTTTTCTTTTGATTCTGACATAGATTAAACGTTTTTGTTAGGTGGTAGGAGGTTCGTCCTCCGACTGGCTCGCGA
>JAKGSA010000695.1:248510-284182 GCA_033558755.1 Philaethria dido | reverse complement strand
TGCTCGTTTGCCGTCCGTTATCAATAAAAAAAAAAAAAAAAAAACGTTTGGGCAAAATATTTTTGACACACGTATTACGTATTAAAACAATATAATAATTATTCCAGCCATCATTAATACGCAATCACCTGCACTCATTAATGTCAATTTGTGATTAACATCATTAAATCAGTATATGATGATGTATTTATTTAAATTTAATTTTATTTAAAAGCTAATTGTTAATCGTGAGTGCGAAAACAAAATTCGACGTTCGTAATTAAATAAATCGAAAATGTATACTTTTCAGGACAAGCGTTTTGTTTTATCTGTAAATTCTGCTTCAATAGTATTTACACATTTAAATACCTTCAGTTTTTATTTGGCTTATTATTTATCTTATAAACAACTATTTATTAGCTTTGCACTATATCTCGAACATCGCATCGGGGGTAGACAAAGGTACCTGAGAACTTAAATTTAAGATACTCCGTTCTCTTATGACTTCGGTTCTGTTCCGACTGGCGGAACTCAACGCCGCGTTTTGCCTTCTTACCAGACAGAGAAAATTAAAATTTTACTATAAAAATAAAAGAAATATATAGAAAAATATGGCTTCACAAGAAAGTAATCCTAATGCTTATTTATATTAAAATAAATTGTACATATAAATTGACTTACCAACCTATTCACGGCAATTTCTAGCTACAATATAAAATATACGAAAATAGCTCCAAAAAGCTACTATATAAATAATATCATTATAGGCACATAATATATTTTTCGTTATGCCTACAAAATATTCGTAGCAAACATCGTAGGCGCTACGACGTAGAGTTTCGTAGACTTTATGACAAACTTTATGAGCTTCCTCCCTTCTAATTTACGAAACAAACTGTGCTAAAAAAACACTAACATAGCTCAGTTGAAGTGTTTAGCTTTATATGCGATGGGTTTTGGTTCGATTCTGTTTGATTTATTTATTTTTTTATATTTTTTATTATGACTGAAATAATGTTGTTTGATTTTTGAGATTTTACGTTTTTACTAAGTAAAATTTTAACAAACAATGGACATCGATATTTTTGAAGTTTTAAAGTAACAAGCGTATAACAATTTCGACACAACTGGATATAGAACGCATAGCTTAGTGGTCAGAGCGCTTGGACGGTTTCCAAGAGGCGCAGGTTCGAGTCCCGCTGCGTTCAAATTTTTATACGTTTTCTAAATATGTTATCCATTAACTTTAAAGAACTAAAAATCACGATGATTACGAATAACTCAAAAACTTGCCGTGAGATCTTAAGTAAATATAAATGAGACCACATGAGAAGCACTAGCCATCAAATATAAAGAGAATATTTAAAATTGGTTTACCTAATGGTAAAAGTTACACTACCGCTTACGCTACGGTAACACTCATAATAACACTGTAGAATCAAGCCCTTCTTTTTTGAAGTCGGTTGTAAATACCTATGATTATTATTATAAGATACATTACAAGCTTACTCTATATAAACGTAAAATGAGTATAAAACATCCATGCTTCTGTTATGTAATTTTATATAAAACTTTTTTTCTTAATAATATAATGTTAACTTAGAAAATTATAAAATTATGGTCTCTATGTGATATTTAACAGCGTTTTGATGCAGTGGAATAGCGTCTGATGAATATAGACGCAATGGTTGTGGATTCCATCGCCATTTCTCTAAGTGGCGAAAATACCTCTGTATTTTTATTATCCGATCTAGTAAGATAAAATGCGGCGTTGATTTCCGTCATTTAACATACGTTTGTCTCGAAGACATGCGGACGTTGAAAGTGGAGAATCTTGACAATTGATTTCTCTCTGCCTGTTGTGCTAATTATGAAAAAAAGTGAAACTAGTAGAACTTCAGCTAATAATTTTTTTTTTTTTATTATATA
The DNA here is from genome assembly GCA_033558755.1 of Philaethria dido. NCBI lineage: Eukaryota > Metazoa > Arthropoda > Insecta > Lepidoptera > Nymphalidae > Philaethria > Philaethria dido. The sequence goes on along the minus strand of JAKGSA010000695.1, from coordinate 282,274 downwards.
CATATATTATTAACGCCTGTTGTGGCGCAGAGGCACAAGCGTGCGACTGTAAACGCGACATGTTGTGGGTTCGATTCCCACTCCAGGAAATGGAATTTTTCATTTCCTGGCCTTGGTAACGAGGCAAACTGCGGCGTTGAGTTCCGCCACTCAGCACGCAATGCCTCAATTCGGCGGAAAGTGGGGAACGGAGTATCTTAACACTAGGTTTCCTCTGCCTATCCTTCTATACGCGGGATACAGCGTGAAGCTATGTATGTATGTATGTATGTATATATTATTAGCTTAAATTAGGAATAGAACCTGTGCCTCTCTCCAAATTATATCTGTTTAAGCTATAAACTACCACTGCGCTATCTATACTCGTTTACTTCTAATGAGTTATATCATACTTTTAAAATAGCTGAAAGCAAAATATATCATCAAATACTCGCACGAGCTCTAGAACGTAACGATGTGTTCCATATTTCTTGAAAACTATGCCATTTCCCTCAGCGAAATATTCTTTCACTTTTCTTTATTTATTACTATGAGTGGGAATTTGCAGTTGTGTTGTAATAAAAATATACCTTAAAGTATAACAACATTATGTGGTAAGAACTTCTTGTATGGTACGGGTTTGAATCCAGCAATCTTTTTTTCTTTCTTTTTAGCCATTGGTTTGTCTAGAGTTATCATTAGTTCACTTTTCGTATGTATTTCTAAGGAGTTGAGTTCCGCCACTCAACACGCAATAAATTCGGTGGAAAGTGGGGAACGGAATTGTTGAAAGAGAATAGAGTGTCTTAACACTAGGTTCTCTGGATCCCTCTGCCTACCCCGCTACATGCGGGATACAGCGTGAAGTTAAAAAAAATCTAGGAAGGTATTAATAGAAATGTTTCATTTTTTTTTTAGGTAGAGATAACAGCTTGGACGTTGGAGTGGAGGCGAGCGTTTATGCATATTAAAGGGGTCCCTTAAGTCCACGTTTGGGTTGCAAGTCCCCAGCACTACCTCATGTTACTATTCAAATTCCTCAACTTCACGTTGAATCCATGAATCATCCATCAATACTAAGAAGTTACTTCTTATTAAGCAAGCACCAAACCAGTATGTAATTAATCTTTCCCTCGAGTGGGAATCGAAGCCGCAACCATTGCGTATACAATCAAAGAGCGTACTGAACCATGATAGAATACGTTTATTGTACCGTAACAATAAAATTAAGTTTATGTTGTATGATTTTTTCTAGTAATGATTGTTTGTACGAATTCAGTACGAGCATTAACACCTATATTTTTTTAGTCATTAAGATAAAAAATACCCAATAATGTATCCATATTAATAAATAAATCATTTCCTCAAATGGAATCGAAGCTACAACCATCCTAGTCTATCCCACCAAGTCATCTCTTCGTTATACATTTTCTTATCTCCTAAACACTAAAACATCACAAACAAACAAACAAAAAAAGTGCTAAACGTTACATCGCCGTCATAAATGCTACAACGGTTTCCGGTATGGCCGTGAATAAATGCACTAGGGTCGCGTACATTCTTATCATGTTCGAATAAAAAGGCGAAATGTTTCGTTTTAATGTCTGCCCCTTCCTTCGTCCCTTAGGCTATAAACGTTAGTGATGTGCTTAGTCAACAAAAAATATCGATAATCGACTAATATATACTAAATAAACTTAAATATATCAGTTTTTCCTACGAAAAATCGATATCTTTTGTTTATAAAACGATTAAAACATAAAAAATCGATTTTTTGTATATTTTTTATATGATATCGATATTCGTAAGAACATCACTAGCTTAAACGATGCGAGTATCGTTCACAAAGACATGGCTTAATAAAAACAAGTCTATTGAGTGTACATAATTTAGTTTGTGATATGAATTTTAATCTTGACTTTATTGTTTGTATTTTGGAATATTATTCTTTTTATTGTAAAAAGGTTTTATATCTATGGCAATAAGAGCTACAATTTATTGGTAAATTGTATTAGAAATAATATTTCAAAGACAAATCTGCTGTATTTATTTGTTTGATACAAATTAAATAATACATAGATAATGAAATGAACAAAATATTAATATTATTTTGATTACTGACATACATGATTTATCAAATAAGATTGATGTTGTTTTTTCAACTTCAGGCTTTTTCTCACATATCAAGGTAGTCGGAGAGAACCTAGTGTATAAGGAATTGTTGGAAGAGAACGGAGTGTTTTAACACTAGGTTCCCTCTGCCTAACCTGCTCAAACTCCTAACCCATATTCGGGATACAGTGTAGAGAAAAAGAAAAAAAATTATAATAATAAATATTTTAACAAACAAGAAAACTTCAAATAAAACAAGCTAAAAATATTATTATTACGAATAACTTAAAAAAACTATCCGTCAGATCTTAACTAAATTAAAAATGGGACCACGTCATAATCACTAGCTATCATATAATAAATGAATCATCAAAATTGGTTCACCTTGTAAAAAGTTAGTTACATACAGAAAAAATTCAGTCGAAATGAGAACCTTTTTTTAGTTTCACTCTGTATCCGCATATAGCAGGGTAGGCAGAGGACCTAGTGCTAAGACACTCCATTCCCCAATTTCCGCTGAATTGAGCCATTGCGTGCTGAGTGGCGAAACTCAACGCCGCGCTTTGCCCTGTTACCAAACCCAGGAAATAAAATTATTATTTTTTTTACATTTCCTAGAGAGGGAATCGAACCCATAACCTGTCTCGTTTATCACTCTGCGCCACGACACGCTTCTTCTTTTTTTAAGTACATTAAAAGATAGTAATTAAGTCTAACTTTAACGTTTTTACTTTAATATCTAACACAATTTTTCCGCTACAATAGTTTTCACTTAACAGTTAATACTTCGCTAATTGCGTGGATTGCGGTCATAAAATGAAAGCTCATATATATGGCAGAAAAGAAATTCTATTTTATAAATTTGCTACTTTCCTCATATGGAAGTATGATGAGTATATGTTGTGTGTTATAAGTATAATATGTCAGTAGAACGCCTGTCGTGGCGCAGAGACACAAACGTGCGACTGTAAACGCGACAGGTTGTGGGTTTCATTCCCACTCCAGGAATTGTAAAAGTTTAGTTTTTTCATTTCCTGGGCAAAGCCGGCAGCCGGTATTTTTAAGGCCGACAACGCACCTGTAGCTCCTCTGGTGTTACACGGGGCCGTGGACGGCGGTGATCACTTACATCATGTGATCTGAACGCTCGTTTGCCTTGTCCTTTCCATAAAAAGAAAAAAAGCGGCTTTGATTTCCGCCACTCAGCACGCAATGCCTAAATTCGACAGAAAGGAGGGAAGTGTCTTAACACTATGTCCTCAGCCTATATTTTAATATATATATTAATGTAGTAATGTATATATTTGGTATTTGGTAATGTATGTATAATTTAATGTATATATTTGGTAAATGCTATATACGAGATACAGCGTGAAGCTAAAAAAATGTCAGTAGAATATTTACTTGAAAAACTTATTTCGTTTAAAAAAAACAGTTTCACGCTGTATCTCGCAAAGAAGGCTAGTTATAGTGAATGTAGTGTCTTGAGACTCCGTTTGCCGCTTCATATTTGTGATTGCATAAAAATTATGCAAATTCGATATATAATTTTGAGGCCCTCGTGTTGCAGTAAGACAGCGTCTATTTACACGATTGGATATGGGTTCGATTCTGTTGTACATTATTTGTAATGTATATGTATATAAGTTGACAAGTAAGTGAACAAAATTTCACGTATCATGGTGGAAGCTAGAGAACCTAACTTTAGAGCATTACGTTCTCTATCATCCGCTATTTTAAAGACACGGAATGTCTATTTGGTAATAGAAAAATTGGTAAAATTTGGTAAATTGTGGTCAATTTGGCTTACCACTGAGATAATAATCTTAAAAATTTAAATATAATTTTGCCGCCGCTGTGAATCAAACCCAGGACCTCCGCAAACTCTGAATAAACATTGACACGTAAATTTAACTCTCCCTCCTCAATATAATAAAATAAATCAAAACAAATTGAAATAGTACTGTCATCATAAAAATTGAAAAGACAAATCGTTCCACACGATGTCATATACATAAATAAATCCCAGTATTTTAAAGTGAAAAACATATTTTTCTTCTAACACGAGAGTAGTATAAAGGCAGAAGATTTAGCGAGTGTCCATTTTCAAAACAAACGCGTTTGCTCAGTCGAGAAGGGGCTGATTTATTGATTCCCTGATAAACGGACTGCACTAGAAGCAGGGGATGCCAACTTTATTAGAAAAAAAAATTTGCATGTCAATGAAAATAAATTTAATCATATATCTATATGTTTTTGTTATTTTTTAGCAACTTCGTAGTCAGAGAGAATCTAGTGTCAAAACACTTTATTCGCAGCTTTCTTATTGTATTCGAGACATAAGGTGCCAAGTGGCGGAACTGAACCGCGCTTTGTGTTACCAGAGCGAAGTAATGATAATAATTTAAATTTAATCAATACACGAGTAGGAATTTTACAAAGAATCGCTTTTTCAGTGAGTCGATATTTTAATGATTTAACGTATAAATCACACAATTATGATAAGAATAAAGTTTTTAGAAAACATCTTCTTCATCAAAACATAAAAAATCAAACGTAGCGGGACTGCAACCCGCACATCTTGGAAACCATCCAAGCGCTCTAACTAATAAACCATGCGGTCCAAAAATGTTTCCTGTAAGTTTGTTATTATATATGTAATATAAAATTTTAGAAAGAAAGAATTTTAGAAAGAATTTTTAAAAGAGAAAGATAGATGCAAAGCTTCACGCTTTTTTCCCGCATAGCAGGATATTCAAAAGGAACATAACAGCACTCCGTTCTCCTCTTTCGACTAAAAGCAAATATTGCGTGATGACTTGCGAAACTCAACGCCGCGCAAATATATTTAAAACTAATAATCAATCACGTTTATACGGAATGCTTATATTATTTATTATTAAAATATTTTAAAAATATTTTTCCCTATCTTATTTAATTTTTGTTTATTTATCCTCCATATCATACTTAATCGTAATATTTTTTAAGATAAAACCCAGCTTCAGGTTTTATTTAGTCATAGAGGATATGGTGTCAAGACACTGTCCGCCTGAATTCGATACATTATGTGTTCAGTGACGGAACTCAACGCCGTGCTGTGTCATATTTATTGAAGATACTAACAATTTATAAATTGAGCACCCCTGAAATAGAGCATGCAGTGAACTAAATGCTTTTTTATGTTCACATTTCAAATTCTATTAATTCCAACCATTGGTTACTCGACACTCCGTTTAACGACTGTAAAATGCATTTCGTTACATTTTCACATTTCAGCGATACATTTTATACGACACATGCTAATCAAATATGAATCTTAAAATAAAGTAATAAAGTCGAAAATTGATTTTTGAATAGGTTCATTTCACCCGATATATGACAGGTTGAATTATTCATAAATTGAAGCAATGTTAAAAATAAAGAGGGTTTTATTTAGACATTTATTTGTAAGCTTTTAGGAAATAATAAAGTTAACATTAAAAGTTCAACAACGTACAAGCATTGAATATTTAAAAAGTTCTGACATAGGGTCGACGTGGAGAATCAGATTGCTTGAATTGTGATTATTTCTGTTATATGTTTTATTGCATATATTTGGGACAGTAAATTTTGGAATATAGTCAGGCTGGTTTTAGTTGTGAGATAAAAAAATAACATCACTCTTTATGCCTCATAGCAATATAGGCTTGCTGTGAGTCAAAAAAGGAGCTTCACGCATAGCAGTATTCTGCTATAGTATTTTATTGTATCTAACTATTATGAACGCCTGTCGTGGCGCAGAGGTACAGGCGTGCAACTGTGAATGCTAAAAGCGGTTGTGGGTTCGATTCCCACTCCGGGAAATGTTCTTTTCATTTCCTGGGTTTGGTAACAAGCCTCAATTCGGCGGAAAATGGAGAACGGAGTGTCTTAACACTAGGTCCCCTCTGCCTACCCTGCTATATGCGGGATACAGCGTTAAGCTATGTATATCTGACTATTGTCAGAAGCTCATTTTAAGACATTGAGTGTTGAGTGACGGAACTCAACGCTGCGTTTTGTCTTACCATAGGAGGAAACTAAGAATAATTTAAATATATTTGTTCCACCAAGTGGTGATCGAACTCATAAGCATGATGGTTAAAGTTAGACACAGTCCCGTAACATGTAATAACTCATTTTAAAAGATTCTGCTATCGTTTACCGCGTTGATAGCTATGTACCTATTCAAATTAAAAAAAAAAAACAAAACTTACACTTTATATCGCATTGCAGGATAGTCTGAAAGAACCCAGTGTCAAGATATGATATTCCCCGTTCGCTGTTTCCACCTAAATTCAAGATATAACGTGCTAACTGGCAAAAATTAACGTCTGCTACTCCAGGGGAAAAACGAAAATAATTTAGATACGATCATTGCAATCGAATTCGTAACCAATAAAGTTTACAAACGCTGTTTCACTTCGCCACGATGACTAATCTAACTAATAACTAAATATAAAATATAAGTGAAGTGACAAAACTAAAACATCATCCCCCTCCCACGGGAGCAACCCTTATCCTCCCTGTAATTTATTACGCACAGCCGGATGAACTCGTGAGAAAGTTTGCGATAACTTCATATCGTAGAGTTTCTTGTACTTAACGATCTTTTTCTATACACCACTAGATTTTTTTTTTTTATGGATGACGGATGGCAAACGAGCAGAAGGACCACCTGATGGTAAGTGGATACCTTCGCCCATGAACATCTACAACACCAGAGATGTTGTAGATGCGTTGCCAACCTAGAGGATACAGATGGAAGAGGAGGACAATGTAGTATTCCGTTCTCGGAACCACCACATTTTGGGGAAAGGATGGGTGGGAATGGGAAAACCTGGCTTACATGCCATCGAACCGGAACACATCATAAGATATTTGGCGGTTCGTCTTTGACATGATAGTGGTCGCGAGCCAGACGGAGGACGAACCTCCTACCACCAAACAGTTGAGTTCCGCCACTCAGCACGCAATGCCTCGGAAAGTGGGAACGGAGTGTCTTAACACTAGGTTCCCTCTGCCTATCCTACTATATGCGGGATATAGTGTATGTACAGATATAGATATAGTACAGATACGTAAATATAGTAATTTTCTGAATGAGAATTAAGCCAGAACCACTCGCGTTTCTAACAGATGCCGTCCTACTGCGCCAAAATCGCCTCAATCTTCGTTTCTTATTTATAAATACGTCTTGGTGACTTACTTTTTGTCCACTGATCGTCTCATATTCATTTAATTCTGCTATTTTTAATAAACTAATCATATTCACTCATTAAAGTCAAGACTTTGTGTGTCGCGCGGCGCAACTCTAAGCCGCGGCTTGTCTTACTATAGCGAGTAAATAACAATAATTTAAAAATAGTCATACCCGCGAGTGAAAATCGATAAGTTAAACATAGATACAAGTCAAACTATTCCACCAGCCAAATTTCCATAGAAACTAGACCTTAACAAAATTCCAAGAACAGCCGTCGGCTAGGGTTAGCTAGCGTATATGTAGCATAATATTGGCATAACCCAAGTTATGTAAACATTTTTGTATGGATCACAGAACATTAATTTGCTTGATCGGTCTGTTTTTATTCCGGTAATACCCTAAACATACAAAGTGCGGTATATTGTTGTAAAATGTACAGAATAACAAATATTCATTGGCCGTGTATGTCGAATTAAAATTTTGTTTAGTTTGTCTACCTGTTACTCTATTAGATTGTGAAATTTTAAAAATAATGAAGCAAAATTATATTACAAACGCCTGTCGTGGCGCAGAGGCACAACTGTGGCGAAATAATATTTAGTATTTTCATTTCTTGGGCTTAGTAACAAGGCAAAGCGCGGCGTTGAGTTCCGCCACTCAGCACGTAATGCCTCAATTTGGCGGAAAGTGGGGAACAGAATTGTTGTAAGAGAACGGAGTGTCTTAACACTAGGTTCTCAGGTTCCCTCTGCCTACCACTATATTCGGGATACAGCGTGAAGTTAATAAAAAAAAAATGTTATTTTATACAAAAGTGTATGTCAAAGATATGTGAGTGTGAGTAGAATTTATTTTATTATTTTAATTTAATTTGTTATAAAAAAATCTGATGGTATTATTATAAAAAATATTCGTTTTCTTCACTTCTCCCTGTACATTAAACGTGTACCAATTTTTATATTCATCGTTCGCAAAGTGTTCAGAGAAAGAGATGTTTTCATGTGATATGGCGTCAAACTATAAGCTTTCTTAGACATGCTGTCTTAAATGAAACTTTCATGTATGAAGATACATTAATAATTACCAAAGGACCTGGTGACATATACTAAAGAACGTATGTCAAACATATAGCCTTAGTATGGTCGTGTAATATTGATTTAAATAATTAAATATATTATTATAAAAAATATTAGCTTTTTGCACTCCACACATAAATTTGAACTGTGCCAAATTTCATTCACCTTTGTCCGCATAATTTTCGTAAAAAGAGGTTGAAGTTTTACTTTCACGTATAAATATATAGATAAAAAATTACTTAAATTTAAATTTCTGGACATTGGGAAATATTATAATTAAACACAGACAGTGACATATATTGTCTACAATATATATTTTTTGTAATTATAAAATATTTAAAACAATAAAAATATATAAATACAATACAACAATAAAAAAATCATCTGAAAACAAAATTGACCTAAAAAAATACAAGAATTCCAACAAAACGTCATTAAATAACAAACAGACGCTGCTAATAAATGTAAACAAAGCACGTAGAAAAGTGTTTCTTAAAAAATTTTCAGTATAATGACTAAAAAATCTCACGCTGAAAAATAACTGGAGTCAAAAGGGTGTGCGTCCATGAATTATTTATGAGCCGACGAGGAATCAAAGGTTAGGATGAATATTTTAATTTGGAAATGTTTCGTTTTTAAAGAGCTTTAATATCTTGTGTAACGTCGCGTCTCTTGTATGTCTTCACTGTTGGTACTCGTAAATCTTAATATATTAAGTCTTATGGAATTGTACTTCGCTTCGCATTATAGAATGCCGAAATACGCATGTATGTAAATTAATGTAACGTTATTTTTCGTGTTTGGTTATTTGACTATGTTTTCAATTCAATTATTTTAACCAACGTATCGTGTATATTTTGATATTCAAACAGTGTTTTTATAGCTACACGCTGTATCCCACACATAGCAGGGTAGACAGAGGAAACTCGATTACCTAGTGTTAAGACACTCTGTTCTCTTTAGATTTTCGTTCTCCACTTTCCGCCTTTCCGCTTTGCCTTATTACCAAGGCTTGCCATGCCGAGTATTTAAAATTGCCTTTAATTAAACAAAACATTTAAAGTGTAGAATTAGAATTCGAAAGTGGTCGTAACTATGCACTGTGCTTGTTACTCTTTTACGCAATAATACTGAACGGATTTTGATGAAAGTCTATAGTAACACAGCTTTACATCAGAATAACTCATACTATTTTATATAATTTAACCGTAAAATAACGATAAGTATCTAGACATACATATATCTCCAATGTTCTCTTATAAGCAAATAAGGACACAACTATTTGATATGGTCAATGCATTGCACGTGTTGCACTTTGATCTTTGACTGGATATTTATGACGTAGGAATGATATGCCTGGCTTGAAATTAGTCAAAGACCTTTGGTTCGATTCATATTTAAAGATTTCTACTCCGAACTTGGTACTTGGTTGGCATCATTTTTTAACTGTTAATATGCACATACATATCTGCTTTTCAATCATTTGTTAACCATAGAACAAGTTAGACATAGTTAAAACCAAAATGCCAAATTTTTAAATTATCCAAAGACATAATATTAAAAAAACATCAGCGTACATACAATTATATCATATTACACACTAAAAAAAATAAAATTTCATACAAAGAAGCTTTCATGGCACATACAAGTCTATGCGCGCTTAACTTTACTAGCTTTCTTATCTAAATACCTTTATCTACCGTTCTCTCAGCAATAATACCATTACCAAATAAAAAATAACTAAATAATAAACATTATACAAAACCAAAATATTATGAAAATGACGACATTTTTAGTAAATTGCGTCTAGACGCTTTAATGAAACGTCTACCCTATTTATAGGTTATCTATTTCATGACTATAAAGCTCACTAAAATAAAATCTTGCTTTTATAACATAGCGCTTTACAACGACCGTCACGAACGTTCGTATCCCGAAATACTCAAGCAAGTATTTTAACATGTTGAAGATGAGTGTAAAATTTTGATTTTATTGCTTATATTTTTGATGTGAAAAATTCTTTGCGTTGTTCACTTTTTGTAATGGGTAAAAAATGTTAAACTCGCTTGAGGACACGAGACCCTGATCGAATATTCGTATATCAGTTTTATCTATAGTTCAACAATGCATTAATAAATATAGTTTTATAAATTTATGTAACTGACCCAATACTGCTTATACGCATAATTTTTTTACTACTACTTTTTTTTTTAAAGAAACCTAATTTATGAAAAGAAAGGTATCAAAAACGCCAATAGAGTTTTTTTCAGTTTCTTAAGTAATTTGAATTTCATCATATCATTTATATTTCAATGATCATTATTTCTATTATTTAATGATCATTTTATAAATATAAAATCATTATAATTATTCCTAATTTCCCGTGGTCAATCTTAACTTTACCTAGAAGGCACCTTCCTATAACAACATTAATACACGTCAAACACAGAAATCCAATTAAATGGAGTCCTCGTAATTACTCAAATTAAACTTTTAATTGATTCGAGAAACTCGCTAAAAATCACCGAACCGATCCCGTGGGGGTTTTGTAAGGGATATCAAATTATATCGACATCTATAGGGATTTGTATAAAACGTTAAAGATACCTGACTAACTGACTGTGGTTGTTGTTGTTCTTTATTTTACGGAAGTTAGCGCCGCCCTTTGTCTTACTAAAGCGGGGAATGAAAATAATTAAATATAATCATTGCTTCCAATGAGGATCGAACCCATGACCATTCGCAATCGTTCGGTTTTTCACTGCGCCACGATAGCCTTCTATAATTATTTATTATATAAACGAAAGTGTTAAAATAATTTAATATTGGTGTTATTTATATAGTAAAGAAATAAAAATTATATACCTTTATCAGAATTGTAAATCAGTAGTAATTTTATTTTATTTAAAATAAATTATATCGTAATATAACTACTATATCAGGTAGTATAGGAACAGAAATATTTCATGTTTTATCCCGCATATGGTAGCACTCTGACTACCCACTCACTTGTGTCTTAACATCTGATATAGTGACACTTCGCCTGTTTCCATCCGAATTTGAGACATTGCATGTTAAATGGCAGAACTCAACGCCGCACATTGTCGTATCGGAGCGGACCGGCGTTTAACAACAACAGTCAATAGCGTTTACAGTCAAACCTGTCCCACCGCGCCACGATAATCTCAAATAACGCATATTTTCATTATAATATTATAAATGAAAATAAATTTAATAATAATTTCCCAACAAAATTCGAACTCACTACCGCATTGCGCCATAACCTTGACCATCGATACTAAAAGCATTTCAAACATGTACCCTAACGGTCTATCAGTGTATATGCATTAAATATTATCAGCTTTGACAGCTGGCTGGGTTTTGGGGCCATTTCAGTATTGAAGGGCGGAACACGTACAGTGTCTACGTGAAGTGTTTACTAACATACAAAGTGTTTACAAGATGTCGATGTTCATAGTATAGAGCAGTCTGTATGTATGTATATGTATGTACCGCAAGTCTATTGGGAGCTTCGTTTGTAGGTGATTGGGGAGAATGGGGTATAATGAGGTCTTTGATTTGGCGATTTTTTTATATGTTAAGTGAAGTTATTTTAACCAAAATAAAACAGGAAGAGGTTCTCAATTTTACTGATTTATTTTTTAATTTTTGTTAATCCAAAATTAAAAAGTAAATCAGTATCATAACATTTTTTTTGGGTGAACCTTGATTTAGTTTTCTGCTAGTGCTTCTGATGGGACCACCATTTTAAAAATAATTTCATTTTTTTTTATATTTCCTTTAAGGTTAGTTTTCGTCTTTGTAAAAATTCTAATTATCTTATGTTACTGTTCCTTATATTTGGAGAATATGGAACAATTCTCACATGTTATTCATATTTTACTTATTTTTTTTTACTTGCAGTTTGCATTTAATTCCTATATTTATTAAGAACTTTTAACGATTTTTACATACTTTGAATGAAAATATTTTAAATTCTTACTTTTGAAACGCTAGGCTTTCTATAACGTATTTCAAAAACCCGAAACATATTACTCAAATTACAATTAAAATAAAGAAAGTAATTAATTACTTTATATCATATACACAGCTTCACGCTGTATCCCGCAAATAGCAGGGTAGGCAGATGGAACCTAGTGTTAAGACACTCCGTTCCCCACTTTCCACTGAATTTGAGGCATTGCGTGCTGAGTGGCGGAACTCAACGCTGCGCTTTGCCTTGTTACCAAACCCAGGAAAATGAAAAATTCCATTTTGTGGAGTGGGAATCGAACTCACAACCTGTTGTTTATATCATATTAGTTTAGTTATACCATATTTTATTGAACACTAAATCTAAAATGGAATTCCTAAGTTGCGCGTCTTAGTCTCACGTACAAGTGTTCTAGTTAACTAAACAACGGTGACACTCCTGTAACATTTCTATATGGTTGTTGCAAACTTATGTTGTTAACACTTATATAGGAACTTTTAGAAAGCTATGTTATTTCAAATCGTGGTATATTAAAAATTTTAAAGTATTAATGAATACGAGGCTTTTATGTTGCTTTATATCCATTCTTCAGAATAAAATTAAAAAAGAATTTAAAGTTTTCTGTTCCCCACTCTCCGCTGAATTGAGGCATTGCGTGTTGAGTGGCGGAACTCAACGCCGCGCTTTGCCTTGTTACCAAACCCTGTATAAGTAATACCTACAATATATCACAAAAACAAAGTATTTCAAATAAGAACTAAAAGAGAAATCGTTCTGACAAGGACGTAGCTTGATAAGAACGTATGTCTTAATTGGCTAGAGCAATTGGACCATTTCCAAGAGGTGAGGGTTCAAGTCCCGTAATGTTCAATTTTTTAAACGTTTTCTTAAAATATATGTTTGTGCTTTAAGTATATGTATAGCGCGGCGTTGAGTTCCGACACTCAGCACGCAATGCCTAAATTCGGCGGAAAGTAGAGAACGGAAATCTTAAGAGAACAGAGTGTCTTCCCACAAGGTTCTCAGGTACCATCTGCATACCCTGCTATCTGCGGGATACAGCGTGAAGTTAAAAAATAAATAATAATAAAATATAATTGCACTTGAAATCGAACTGGCATCCACCGCGTAACAGTAGCGAAGGGTGAAAATTTTAGTTAGGCAATCCGCTAAATTAAGGGAAGGAGATGTATATTTAGGGAAGCCGGTATATATATTTAAGGAAGCCGGTAATTTTTAGGGAAGCCGATATATATATTTAGGGAAGCCGGTAATTTTTAGGGAAGCCGATATATTAATATTTGGGGAAAGTGGTATAGGATGTCAAGGTATTTAGTAATTTCACTATGGAATTTTGGCGACGACCTTTCTTTGGAGCTCCACATTTTACTGCCGACCTTTTTTTTAGGTCTCATACTTTTACTTTGAAAAGTTAGGCAAGCCGGTGAGAATCGAGTTGTATGGACGCCTCGCCACAGCTATACAACAATGGTGCGAAATACTTATTTAAATACACAAAAGCCACATATTAAGCTTTGTAAAATATAATTTAGTTATTTATAATGAATACATGTAAATAAATAATCGCGGTGATGTGTTGTGGACGTAATTGAGAAAACCGCGGGCGGCGGTTACCGTTTTATTAAGTCCATTTACCACGTTTTATATAACAATGAGTCGCTAATAATGGGCTGGCGTTCATTTTGTTTGATGATTGCCTCTTTTTTTTTTAATTAAACACACCACTTGATTTTGTTGTTATGTTTTTTTTTTACTAGCTTTTACTTAATTTGTATTAGTACGTTAGTGTGAATCAATTTGGTAAAGCTTAAGTTGTCCCCTTTTCTTGTTCCCGATTGAGGTAAAATTTAAAAAGGTTCGTAAAGATTTTCCCCGTGAAGGGACGGGGTTAGAATACAATTCCCCTCCGCCGCTGTGCAGCGTCCTGTAAGAGGAGGGTATCCCGGTTGTTTGGTGGTAGGAGGTTCACTTTCATGTCAAAAACCAACCTCCAAATATCTAATGATGTGTTCCGGTTCGATGACAAGTAAACCAAGTTTTCTCTATTCCCACCCATCCTTTCCTTAGAATATAGTGGTTCCGATAACGGACTGCCGTGGCCGCCACAATGCCTTCGGCCACTTCCCTCTAGATGTCAATGGGCGAAGATACCACTTACCATCAGGTGGTCCTTCTGCTTGTTTGCCGTCTGTTATCAATAAAAAAAATTAAAAATGATATAGTCCTGATGGTAATGCAATAATTTTTGTTCAAGATCACAACAAATAATGATGGCGGATTATATAAATATATAATTCTTCATTATTATGTACCTAAATGTACAACATATGAAACCAAATAAAAGGTTTTAACTTATGAATATATATCATAAAAAAAACTTATTTTTAATGTTTTATTGTGCTGATTTTGATAATATTTGAAATTAAATGCTATTCATTCTCATTTGGAAAGCTAACGATTCTTAAGAATCTAGTGTTAAAATTACATTTGAAAAGAGCAACTGTTGAGTTTCTCACCGACTCTTTTCAGTAGAACTGTCTTTTAAGCCGGTGACTGTATGTATGACTAACACTAATGACATTTTTTTTTGTAAATGATAATTCGATAGTACTTATAAAATCCTATTTGAATAAGGATTTTGATTTTATATATGCATTTATTTAATAAAAGTGCGACATTGACTTTCGTCATTTCACATGCAATGTTTCAAATTTATTCGAAAAGCGGCGAACGGAGTGTCTTGATTTTCTCAGACTACCCTGATATGCGGGATAAATGCTACATTATTGATATTTTCGGCTTACATATATCATACATACATTTCTTCATATGCAATTTTGATGTTTCAAACTTCAAATCCTAGCGTATATCACGCATAGATCCCCAAAATGCAGGCAGGTGTTCACTGTACGTGTAGCACAAACTTGGACTATAAATTGTATTCTTTGAGCCCAGATTATCTCAGTCCAAAGTGCTTTATTAATTACAACAGACAACTTCGATACATTCCTATTACTATAGCAATAAAGTTCAATTTTGTACATAAAAGTGGAAATAACACGCGAATTTCGATCGTAAAGCAAAGATGGATGACCAGGAATGGGCAAAAAGGTATGTTAATTGAATTCGTTCTGTACAGTGATTTTTTGCTGAGATTTACGAGAGTTGACCGACGCAGGTGAAATTTCGAATTAGGCTTTGTATTTAGTGCAAGAGTATGGGAGGTTTTTTAAACAGTTTTTTACTGTTCTTCTTTCTAGCATATCCCTAGCCATCGTAACGCATTGGAAGAGAGTCTGGCTATAAACGTAATGGTTTTGGGTTGTGTTGTATGTTGAGTGTCTTGCCACTATGTTCATATCGTAAATGTGAAGTTGATTATTTTCTATCATATTTGGTTTATCAGTCGAATAATGCTGTAATTATCATCCCAAAATATATTTTTATGTGACCCATATCCTACTTAATGCATATTATTAACATCGGAAAGTATGCTTGCCTTCGTTGTTGTTCATTGTGCCAACAATGGAACGAAGTCTGCTTCGATTGCCATTTAGGATTTCTTTTATAATTATTATCATTTCTATCCTCTAAGAAAGTGTAAATCAAATTGTACAATCTCTTGAAAACAAGCGGAAAATCCAGAACGGAGTGTCTTAAACATCGAATGTTGCTTTTTTAAATATGATGTAATTTAACCGTCAAGGTGAGCAAATCTATGCTATGACAATACAAATAGCGGCGTTGAGTACCGCCACTCAAGATATAGAGAGTATCTCTCGATTTTGGGTGAAAAATGGGTAGCTTCACTTTTAATACTCTCCTATACCAGAAAAAAAATAAAGCATAAAAAATAATTTATCAATCAAGCTAATATTCAACAACAACACCCAACAGAGAATTATCCAATATAAAATTCCTTTCAAGTCCCAACAATACGTTACTGGCAACACAATACACTTGAATTTCACGCTGCACTACCCACGAATAAGCTGAAGCGAGGCTTAGGAATATGAATTGGTTTTATTGATAACGCCTTAAAGCCTATAGTGGCCCCATTCACGTGTAAAATACACGTTTCCTTAGCAACATGTATGTAACTTTATACTAAAGTGTACGTCAAACATATGGTAGTATGAGTTAAATTTATTTTATTGCATTTAAATACTTATAATATTAAAAGTATAAAAATCGTAGTTAATATGGCTAATAAAAATATATGGATAATAAAGTCTACGCAAACGATGCTATTCTATCTGTTTTTTTTTAATTTCACACTGTATCCCGTATATAGCAGGCAGAGGGAACCTGAGAACCTAGTCTCTTACAATTCAATTACCCACTTTCCACCGAATTGAGGCATTGCGTGCTTAGTTGCGGAACTCAACGCAGCGCTTTGCCTTGTTACCAAACCCAAGAAATGAAAATATTAACATTCCCTGGTGTGGGAATCGAACCCACAACCTGTCATGATTACAGTCGCACGCTTGTGCCTCTGCACCACGAGAGGCGTTTTCTTTCTTTTTCTATTTTACTAATTTTGAACTCTGGTGAAACCAAGAAAACTAGACAATAATAAATATGGTTACGGTATGGTTTCCAGAGTCATACCCCACGCCCACAACTATCGCATGTCAAGACACATTATGTCAGTTTTCAAAAGTATAATAGCCCTGTCAAAAAGGCTTATCAAATAATTAAAAACATAGAACATCCATGATACGAATCAATTAATTTTCTTTATTTTTCATATTAATGCCATTCTTCTTTCTTGAAGGTGGTCGGTATCTTATATATACAAACATACATAACTTCACGCTTTATCCCACATATAGCAGGGTATGCAGAGAGAACCTAGTGTTAAGACACTCCGTTCCCCACTATCCGCCGAATTGAGGCATTGCGTGCTGAGTAGTGGAACTCAACGCCGCGCTTTGCCTTGTTACCAAACCCAGGAAATGAAAAATTACATTTCCTGGAGTGAGAATCGAACCCACAACCTATGGCGTTTACAGTCGCACGCTTGTGCCTCTGCGCCAAGACAGGCGCTTTCTTTTATATACTTTGTTACATATATCTAACAGATCATTACAATAAATGTCTAATATCTTAACCCTGAAACTCATCCAATAGTAATAACTATAAGTTTATAGAAATTATATCAATTATGAAACATGAGCTTCTTCTAACGAGAGTTTAATTAGAACTGCTAAGCAGTTAAGAAGTTATATGCATCATAACTATCTAACCGACTATAAAGCTATCAAGCGACTGCTAAAGCGACAGGTTGTGGGTTCGATTCCCATTCCAGCAAAAGAAAAATATTTAATAATCTTTAGTATTTTCATTTCCTCTCTCTGGTAACAATGCAAAGCGTGACTTTGAGTTCCGCCACTCTACACGCGGAAAGTGGGGACGAAAATGTTAAAAGAGAACGGAGTGTCTAAACTCAAGCGTAAAGCTAAAAAAATATTTATATTCACGGCTCGCCCATAATTTACAATTACCGAGAGTAAATATATTTTTTTATGATATTTGACGATATCTATCACTTTGTCTAATCATACCTAGTTTAAATTGAATATACTAATTAAATATTTTAAGCTAATAGATACTTGTCTTTACACTGTGGCCAAATTACACAAAATCTTTATTATTAGGAGAAATTAGTAGGACTACTGTCCCCGTTGACGCGTTAACAACGCGTTGTCTTTAATGATGACGTAATGTATATGTCACTTTATATAAACATGGGTATCAAACGCATGGTAGTGTGTGTAACTATTATTTTATTAATATAATATACTTTTTATGTATTATTTTTAAAAAGTTAGTATTCTGCAGTCCTTCTCTATATACACTATAAGTTTGCCAAATTTCTTGCTCCTCCGTCCGCTTAATATTTCTAAAAAGGGGTACACAAAGATTTTGCGCCACGTATTTATATATAGATATAAGCATATATGGAATCATCCCTCATGTGGAAATCAATCTTATACCCATCGTATGTACCTGATCTAACTAATAACTAAACCATGAAAATGTCCTAGATAGCTTAGTATAAACAAAACAAAATGCACTAAAATATATAGAATTTTCATGCTCATATAGTCATAAGTATGTATATAATGAAGGAAGAGTAAAGGAATAAAAATTGTTTTTCTCGAAAACGTCTTGAAGGCAGACTCGCAGTAAATAATCCTCAATGTACAAACACCATTAAACATCGGGCGCTTCGCGATGTTGTTGTTTTTTCTCGCCTTCAGCGTCTCGGCTGGCTAATTGTGATGAATGGCAGACTCTTTGTGACTTTTACTAGATGGGACGATTACGATACTTTTTAGATTTTTATGAACTTTTTTTTTTACTTCACGCTGTATCCCGCATATAGCAGGGTAGGCAGAGGGAACCAGAGAACCTAGTGTTAAGACACTCCATTCTCTTTCAACAATTTCGTTCCCCACTTTCCGCCGAATTGAGGCAATTTAATTTAATTTAAGAGGAATTTTTATGAATCATTTCTAAAAATTATATTTTTAGTATCCAATACAATTTTAGGATAAGAAATGCATCGGTCGCCCTAATCGGTTAATTAGTAGTGT
Source organism: Philaethria dido (assembly GCA_033558755.1). Taxonomy (NCBI): domain Eukaryota; kingdom Metazoa; phylum Arthropoda; class Insecta; order Lepidoptera; family Nymphalidae; genus Philaethria; species Philaethria dido. The sequence continues at coordinate 263,269 of JAKGSA010000695.1, read as the reverse complement.
AACAGGACGATAATTCAAATTCAAAGAAAATCTGTATTCAAATAAACTTTGAATCGTTTATGTAGTGGGGTACGGAGTGTCTTAACACTAGGTTCCCTCTGCCTACTCTGCTGTATGCGGGATACAGCGTGAAGCTATGTATGTATGTATGTTTGAATCGTCGAATGAACATAAAACTACGAGTTACGAAGGTAGTTCTGCTGAGAAGAGCCGAAAATCTCGACATTTGCTCTTTTTAAATATAAAAAATACGGTTTTATTAAATTTCATACATTTTTTTGTTTTAAATATTCTTTTTTACGCAACAATATATCTGTTAGTCATAATAGATTGATACTAGATTACTTTGGAGATCAGACGTACCTACAATATCATGTAACAGATTTTGCATGCCTGGAGGCGCAATGTCCACAAGGCAGTTTGTTGTCTACTTATTTATCTATACATTTTGAATATCACTCGAGGCATTTTTTGTTCATTATATATTTCTCTTATGTGATAAGACAAAAATATTATTTAAGTTTCTGTAGTACTAAATAAATAACTTGTATTAATTGTAGCCTACTTGTTATTCTAATATATAGACAAACTATTACTGTAAAATTTCAATAGATCCATACTTTAGGTTTTCGCGTGAAGAAGAAAAGATATCCATCCAAACATCCAACTTCTCAAAGTATCACCTTTGTAATGTAAGTAGGGGTTAAAATTATATATTTAATTATTATTTTATGTATTTTATTTATGTTCATTATAAAATAATCTACGCTCTAAGACACTTGTTTAAAAATAAAATTATATAAAAAAGATCTAAACCTCATAAAAATAAATTATTTATTTCTCATTCAAACAAATACATGAAATAACATTTCTATTCTGTCAGTCAAAAGATATGTAACATAAAGTGAACATTTCAATTTCACTATCGTTTAGGTAATTTTTTACTGATCGTATCGTAGTCGTCTCGTCAGCATAAAATGAAACAAGATGCCGCAAAGATCAACACTGCGCGTGAGTTACAGATTCATTTCGGTTATTTATAAAGCAATTGAATTTTTCCACTTGCCCAGATGTACAATGTCTATTTGTTAACTAACTTTGGATTCGGGGTTTGCCTTTGTTTTTCTTTATATATGTATAAAAAATAAAAAAATATCTATATAGGTAACGGAAATATTAAAGAGAATGGAGTACCTTAACACTAGGTTCTCTCGTTCCCTCTGTCTACCCTGCTATGTGCGGAATACAACGTTAAAAAAAATATATGTATATGTGTAAAAAATAAAGGAAATCCACTCCAGGAAATGAAATTTTTCATTTCCTGGATTTGGTAACAAAAACATAGCGCGGCGTTGAGTTCCGCCACTCAGCACGCAATGCCGCAATTCGGCGGTAAGTGTGGAACGGAGTGTCTTAACACTAGGTTCCCTCTACCTACCCTGCTATATGCGGAATACAGTGTGAAACTATGTGTGTATGTATGTTTAAAAAATAAAGTCATCGTGGTGTGAAATAACGTCTTACATACACGCGGTGATCATTTGAATCATTTTATGTAAGTAATTTCCTTTCCCCATTTTTTTTAGATTCACACTTTCTTCCGCATACCGTTGACTGGGAGATCCTAGTGTCTAGACACTCCGTTCTCCATATTCCGATCTAATTCAAGGCATTACTTGGGTGGCTGAACTCAACGCTGCGCTTTGCATTACCACAGCGAATAAATGAAGAAAAACGGGAGATAATATGTAATAATATGTAACAACAACCTCGAGTGGAAATCGAACCTAAAACCAACCACATTTACAGTCAAACGCTGTCCCACTATACCAGGACATCCCCTTTAAACATTTCAACATTAAATATTAAAAAGTGTCATTTTATCAACTTCGACGCTTCCTCATTTAATATCAAAGATCTATTAACAATTATTTCTTTTGGCTCGCAATTATTCAAATTAAACACATAATTGACCCTGAAATTTCATCAAAAATTACAAAAGGCAGGCAGCGACAAAGTGAATATTAATTACGTTGAAACGCAAATGGAATTTATTTAGGCACATTTTCTTAGGAAAAAGCAAGCCACTTTTTATTTTGGCCTTGTCCGTTGTTACTGTGTTTTATTTTATATTAATGATACCAGATTGTTACTGGAATTTTTAAAGGTAGGTGTTAGGGTTTAGTGGTGGGGGTGATCGTATTTGGTTCAAATCCTATTGGTAAGAATACTAATACTATCTAGATAATTTAATATTGCCATTTAGCATATGAAGTAGTTGGGACTAATGATCGAGAAATGAATAATATGCATGAACGTTATACCCAAATCTAAATCTAATCATATAGTCCAAAAAATGTTTGTGATGAATTTATAAGCGAGAGTGGTTGTGGGTTCGATTCACACTCGGGGATTTTATTATTTTTAATTCCCCTTTCTGTTAAGACAAAGTTTAACGTGGCGTTGAGTTAACTTAACGCATAATATCTAAAATTTGAACGGAAAGCGGCGAACGGAGAGTCTTAACACCAGGTTCTCTCTGACTATTCTGCTTTTCATGTTCTAGTAAAACATTTTAGTCGCCATGTATTCCATTATATTGCAAAACTTAAAGTAGTCCATTTGAAAGTAACGTGGACAGGACGTTAACGCGAAACTCGACGACCCTCAAATTACACTGCATTATGACTACATTTCAACGAAAGTGGAAAAGCTTTTAAACTGAGAACGAGAAAATGTTAGAAAAGTTACCAACAAATGAGAAATCATTATCCTTACTAATATTATAAATGTGGATGTAAGATTGTTTGTTACGTTTTGAAGCCAAAATTACTCAACCGATTATAATGAAACTTTGTACACATATTTTTGGAGGTATTAAAAAACATAGGATACTCTTTATAAAAAAAAAAATATTTTGGCAGATATGATTGCTTGTCAAAAAAAAATTTAGCTACTTCAACGTTTTCAAATTAAGGCATATATGCACTATACACTATAGTATGTAATATGGCATCGACCACGCGAGCGACGCCACGGGTAACAGCTAGTATATTATTTATTGCAAGTTAGAAACAAAGCTAAACAAACAAACCGGTTAATCCCGCTACGGTAATAATGGGTGCAAATTTCCCAGGATTTTAGCAAATCAAGCTGCTGAGCTCGGGATTACTGGTTGTAACTTTGACAATGTAATGTCGTGTTATTGTAATTAACCTTAAATCGATATTAAATGGCTAAATAATCGATGTTCTTGCTTGTTTCTTAAGACGTGTTGGTATATTTATATGTACGGTAAAATTAATACTTCTTATATCTGATACATCAAACTTATTTCTTTACGTTTCTTAGTAGTCGGGCATTTCATGAGTGGCGGAACCAAAAACTAGAATTTCTGAAACTAGATTGAAATTTTATTCTTTAAATTACTGAAATATTATCATTTTGAATTTTATATATATTTTATAATATACTTACTATTGAAAATGTTGCACATGAAAAACTTTCCTTGGCGATTAAACGCAACATTTTAAGCAAAACCTTTTAACCGGACTAATCGCTTATATCAAAAAATTATTTGCTATTCGATAATAAATTTAAACTAACTGTTGAAATATGAACGCACTCTGTCATACATATTATGAACGCATTTTAACATGTCATAGTATATAGATGGCGCTGTTCTTTGGCTCTATCTATAATCTATATATTTTACACGATTCTTAATTTTAATTCAACTCTATTTTTCTTCACTGACTAAAAGAATCAATCTGCAATAGTTAATGGTTACAGGTAGACTCATTTTAATTCCTGAGTCTGGAATATCAAAATATACGTAATAAAAATAGGTCTATGTATAATATATACAAATCGCGAAAATTAAAGAATTTTTGAAAAAAAAATATTAATATTTTTCAAAAATTATTTTCCTGTTCAATTCAGTTCTTTATTTATGGCGCTTCGAACGTGCCAGTTAAGTACAAATCACTTCGTCATTGTCACGTTGTATGGAGAACATACAAAGGACGATTGACCAGTTGAAAAAATTGACACACATCAATAGCACAGATCAAGCGCCGCAAGTGGAACTGGATTGGCCATACTCTCCGTCGGGGCCCAGACCATATACCTAGCCTATCAGGCGATGGAGTGGAATCCTCTAGGGAAGCGTAAACGTGGCCATCCCAAGCAAACCTGGTGACGCTCAGTTCTAGACGAGGCGAAGAAGATTGGCAGGACATGGTATGAAATTAAAAGCGATGCCCAAGATGGGTCGCAACGGAGAGTCACTGTGGACGCCTTTTGCCCCAGTTTGGGGACGTAGGAACATAAATAGTAGTAATAGCACTTTAAATCTATTAAAAACCGAAAATATTGTTAAAAATAACGTAATGAAAATTAAAAAATATATTAACAATTAAAAAAAATAAAATTCACAACCAAGAATTAAATACACAACTAAAATTCAATTTACAACAAACTACAAACTACAAACATATTACTCTAAAATAAGCGTAAAATACATTCAAAGACCAACTTCATGTAGCTTGTAGTGAGTTTAAGGAAAATTTTTATAAAGGAAATCCCAACTAACAAGCACAGAACATGTAGCAGCAATGCTGTAGTACTGTGTACTGTGCACGTACCGCGACGTGCTGCGCCTTACAAAACTCCTAAAAACTTGGAACCAGCTGTCAAAGCTAATACTATCGGGCACAAAGTCAAATAAAAACACGCCTTATATGTTATGTTATATCTGAGTGACGAACGTGTGAAAAATATTCTACGAATACAATTAATGTGGACACATGACACTGGGCTTTGCATGTTCTTAATAAAATGTGGTTATAGTAGCGCAGTGGAAAAGTGTTTGATTGTAAATGTGTGATTGTGGATTCGATTCTCCTTCGAGGGTATATATTTAAGTGATTGATAAATATTGCACACTGGTTTATACTCGTATGTTTGAATGTTATATTAGCATATTTTTTATACATAGCTTCACGCTATATCGCATATAGCAGGGTAGGCAGAGGGAACCTAGTGTTCAGACACTCCGTTCCCCACTTTGCGCCGAATTGAGGCGTTGCGTGCTATGTGGCGGAACTCAACGCCGCGCTTTGCCTCGTTGCCAAACCCAGGAACTGAAAATACTAAACTTTTACCTGGAGTCGATTTCCTGGAGTGGAAATCGAATACAAACCCTGTCGCGTTTACAGTCGCATGCTTGTACCTCTGCGCCACGACAGGCGTAATTTATTTATAATAAGATTATATTCTATGTTATACATTGTTGGAGCATTTAACGCGACGTATTGATACAATGCTAACTACATGTTATTTATCTGTGGTTCCCGCCAATACCTAGCGCATGGGCGGGTAAAAGGATTATTGCGTCATGCTCTGGAATGGTGTAAAGGCGAGAGGCAGGACCTTTTGATTGTAATAAGGATTGAAGAGATACATGAGTATGTAATTAAAGAATATTTCAATAAAATAATTGTAAAACCGGAGCCTTCTCTAATCTAAAGCAAAATGTGGCGTTGAATTCTGTCTCTCAACGAACTATGTCTTGAATTGACGAGAACGGAGTGTCTTTAAATTATGCTCTTTCTGGCTACCCGGTTGTGCAAGAGTAAAGAGAGTGTATGAAGCTAAAAAAAATAATATACAAAAATATTATTGTCTTTTAAAAATATACTTATCTATAACGCTCGTCGTAGCGCAGAGACACAAGCGTGCGACTGTAAACGCGACAGGTTGTGGGTTCGATTCCCACTCAAGAAAATGGAATTTATCATTTTCTGGGTTTGGTAACAAGGTAACTCAGCTCGCAATGCCTCAATTCGGCGGAAAGTGGGGAACGGAGTGTCTTAACACTAGGTTCCCTCTGTCTGCCCTGCTATATGCGGGATCCAGCGTGAAGCTATATATGTATGTACTTACCTCTAATGTTTAAAAGGGTAAAATTATTTGTTTCCAACAAAGTATTATCTCTTAAATTAGAATTCCTATCCCCTTTCATTGTAATTTCATTATTTAAAGGGCCTAGATAGTAAATTAAATACATAAAAGGATATAAAGGCGTGGTCTACCGCCATTTTGTTTAGCAGTTGTCATTTTTAAAATGTCATTAGCAAATGGCGGCGGCGGCTTCGTTTTGTTATGCCTTGATTTATTTCACACCCGGCCCATTATTGAGTGCTTGAAAATATGGATGACATATAAATAAAGTTGTATGGCCTTATTTATGTAAATAGGGACATATTTCTTTTTATTATTTTATTTTTAAATCATATTCACCGCTTCCTTCTATTAAGTTATCTATACTATCGGAATTTTATTCATATCTGAAAATATTACAGAAACTTTTTGTTTATTTTTTAAATAAAGCAATGTATTTATTTAAAATTTAATAAATATTAAAAAAAAACCTATATTATTTAGATTAACTAATAGTAAAATAAAATATTTTTTTATATTTTTTAGTACTTTTCGTCTACTACTCTACAATACATTTTTTAATTGTCATTTTTTCGTCGTCGTCGTCACAGCCGTGCCACGATAAGAACTTCCACTACGATCGATCTTGCGCCTCCCGCATCCAGCGGCTTCCGGCGATCTTGACCAGATCGTCGATCCTCCTAGTACGGGGCCTGCCCACTGAGCGTCATCCGTTTCGTGGTCGCCATTCGAGAACCTTTCCACCCCAACGGCCAACGGTTCTCCTCGCTATATTAATTTTTTCAACATTACTTAATTATTAAACAACACAATAAAATCTCTTAAAACCGTATTACCTTATACTTTCCTATAAAAACAAAAGAATATATATTTTTGCTAACAAATACACCCATATAGTTTTTCGTCTAGACGTTAACGTTTTGACGCCTTCAATTTTGTGGTCATCACAAACTTTTATTAGGTTCTAAGAGATACAACTTATTGTCGTTTGTTAAGTTAACGCTTAAGCTGGCGTCGCGTTGGTCGCGTAACGGGACTCGCTAAACAAAACTTTCTCAATCTAAAAAAACTTTGGAAACTGGAACTCGTTCACCAAAACGATCGTTTCTACTGTATGGAAATAAATTATTTCAGGAATTTTATATTTTCTGTGTCCGATTTTTATACATTCGGCTTTTTACGTACATACATACATAGCTTCATGCTGTATCCCGCATATAGCAGGGTAGGCTGAGGGAACCTAGTGTTAAAATACTCCGTTCCCCCCTTTCCGCTGAATTGAGGCATTGTGTGCTGAATGGCGGAACTCAACGCCGCGCTTTGCCTTGTTACCAAACCCAGGAAATGAAAAATTCTATTTCCTGGAGTGGGAATCGAACCCACAACCTGTCGCGCTTACAGTCCCACGCTTGTGCCTCTGCGTCACGACAGGCGTTCATACATTCATTATAATATGTAGTTTATTATCTGTCTGCCCTTTTTACTTTTTCCATTTCGTGAATACCACTCTTTATATCTTGTGTCTGTTTTTCTATTTTTGTGCTCATCATATGCCCTGTATAAGTATTGAGTAAAACAATCGTTTCTATTGTTTGGTGTGGTTTGGCTCTTAACTTAGTAAATTTCAAGCGTGTCCGTTGAAATAAATCGTTTGATCAATGTCATTTTTTTTAATTTATTGACTTCAAAAAAGGAGGTTGTAAATTCGACTGTATTTAACTTTTTACAAGGTGAACCAATCCTAATAGTATTTTTTGTACATGATAGCTTGTGATTCATATTTGATCTCGTTTAATTTTAGTTAAAATCGAACAAATAGTAGCACTTACAGCAGTGTAGTCAAAGAGAACCTAATGTCAAAAAAAATCCTTTGTCCACTTTCCGTCCGATATCGGGACGCCATACCTTAAATATCATATCGAGACGGGAATCGAATCCACAATCAATCTCGTAAACAGTCAGACCTTCTCTCACTATACCATGATAGCTTTAGAAGACATAACTATGACATATAACCTATCACAAAATGAAGCTCCTCACCTACATCAGTGTTGAATACGTAAATAACTAGAATATTCGCTGAAGCGAGACAAGTGAGATGCATCATTGTCTAGCAGCAAGTACACAATGAGACAGCTAAGGTTGTCTAATATTCTCATTTAGATTTCACCTCAGGATATAGTCGTGGTTTCTGTATTTAAATTATGTGAAAATGTATTTATACTTCTTTGACACAGCGATTCTATTGCTTGTCATACTATTTACTATAAGCAAAGTAAATATAATATTAAAACAATAAATTATCGTTAGAGTTCATTAATTGAAAAAAAAAGGCTTTTCTTTTCTTCATCAAACCTTATGTTTACTCCTTTGCTCTGCTCCACGATTTTATGCATTTGATTGTATAGTTATTACAAATGATTACTTTTTTAATGAATCCAGTTATCAATTCGACTGTGTTGTTTTCTTGTGTAACTTTTTAATGAGTGAACCATTTTTGATGTTTCTTTTATACATGACAACTAATACTTCTGATGTTGTCCCCTTTATCTCAAAAGTCACGACTACTTTTTGAATTATTTGAAATAATTTTACTTTTTAGTACCTTCTTCTAATTATTTACTGTAGATACCACCAAAACTTTTTAAAACTTTTTATTATATTTTATTTATTTTTATTTATTTATTTATTTATTTATTCAAGTAATACATTGTTTCAGTGTTTTAGATTAAAGGTGCAAATCATAAACTCCTTCGAGTTTTACCGTGCACCAGTGCCGCCAAACATTTATTACTACAATAAAAATGACTTACAATAGTAATTGTAGATAACACTACATATTTAAAACAATACAAGCTAAGAAATCAACAACAAGTTAAAAAGAAGGTAGATTTAAATTAACAACAGATTAAAATTATTAACTATAATAAACAAAAGACATGTATTGCATTGGCATGTACAGGCTGTTGTTGATTTATATCTACATTATTATTATCTTTTTTAAATTTGAAGTCGATTATCTTGTTTTGTTACAATCTTAACTATTATTTCTAAAACTTCGCTCCCAACAATGACAACAGACACACTACGTACATCCTTAGCAGGTTATCAAAATCTCAGAACACGGCCAATTATACACTTATTGAATAAAGGAACATCTTAATGTGAATCTAGACAATGCCTTTCAAGTAAGATTTACAGCTTCGTGATTTAGTAATGGAGCATTGTGTGGGAACGTCGCAAATTAATTATTGTTATAGAAATATAATAGATTTGATTAAATTTTACCGTCCCACGTTTTACATTTGGTTGTGATTACCGGTTTACAGTATAAACTTAAGTTTGAGTGGTATATAATATATTCTTTATGGTACTTAAAATACATGAGAAAAAGTAAATACATTTTTTAGTTTACAAAGATGGACTTATGTCTGAAAGAGATCTCTTCCAGTCAACCTGTGGAAGTGGATGAGTATGTTACAGGCATGATTAAAGTACAAAAAAGAAAAAAAAGCAAACAATAATAAAAAAATAGACATCCAATAGAATATATGTAAACATAATAAATTTATAATATACCATACCTACATACAAATATAGACAAATATTAAATAAATAAAAAAAAAATAAAAAAATACATAAATAGACTATACAAATATAAATATAAGACTGCAGTAAGCTTTGAATGGTATGTAAAAAAATGTTTACAGAGACGGCAGCTAAAAAAAAAATTGTAAAAAGCGCATGAGACAAGCAAATCTCGATATACCTGGATAAGAACGTAAGGCTTAGCGGTGTGAGTTTTTGGAAAGTTTTAGAACGCGCGGGTTCAAGTCTCGCTGCGTTAAAAAATTTATACGTTTTCTAAATATGTTTAACTACTTATGTTATGGCCAAATTACACAAAATCTTTAGAAATTGTAATATTCTGTATTATAGTAAATCTATAAGTTATATGACTTAAATATTAATTAAAATATCAGAAAATTATATATATCTTCAAGAGAACACTGCACCAGTCAAAGAGCCCTTTGCCATACCAGAAAATAGAAGTGGAAATCAAACCCACAACCCGTCGCGTTTAGAGTCGCGCGCTTGTGCCTCTACGCCACGATTTGCCTAATTTCATACTAATAATATAAATTTAATAGTTTAATTGTAAGTTCCTTCACCACACAAATCAATAGGGAATTGACATTACAGACCCCATAACCTAGTTTGGCAGTAATATCCTTGGACAATTCACACACGGATATCCGGCCCTAAATAAGGTAGGGCATATACTACGGTGTAAGGCCGAGCAATTGAGAAATATATGTACATATGTAAATAATTTTAAATCTACAGTTCAGTCCTTTAATTATGGCGCTTCGATTTTAAATACACGAGTATCTATATATAAATACGTGAAGTAAAAACTTTGGATCCCGTCTTACGAAAATTACGCGGACGGAAAAGCATGAAACTTGGCACACTTATAGTTTATATAGAGAAGGAGTAGAATATAGAAGAGCAGAATGCTAATTTTCTCCAAAAAAATGCATAAAAAGTATATTAAATTAATAAAATAAATGTTACACACACTACCATGGTTTGACGTTGAACATTGTTAACGCGTCAACGGGGACACTAGTATGAATTAATGAATTAACCTATTGTTAAAAAAGGTCATACAAATAAATGATTACTTAAAAATTGGAGTGCTTAACCACTAAGTTATCAAGTAAATCAATGTCTACGCTTTTCCGACATAGTCAAATAGTCTAGAGCGCCTAATGTCAAGATACTGCTCCTTCCGTTTGGATAAACTTACCAGAACGTAGTAATGGAAATAGTTTACATATAATTATTCTCCCCAATGAGATTCAAACCCATAATCAATATTAATTATTATAAATATTTTCATTCCCTATAGTGAAAATCGAAGTACAACCAGTCGCGTTTACAGTCGCACCCTTCTGCGCAACGAGTGATGGCCCCTAAATACTTTTTTTAGCTTCACGCTATATCTTACATATAGCAGGGTAGGCAGCGGGAACCTGAGAACCTAGTGTTAAGACACTCCGTTCCCCACTTTCCGCCGAATTGAGGCATTGCGCTGAGTGGCGGAACTCAACGCTGCTCTTTGCCTAGTTACCATACCCAGGAAATGGAAATACTAAACTTATACATTTTATGGAGTGGGAATCGAACCCACAACCGCGTTTACAGTACAGCCTATATATATTTTTTATTTGAACAGATTTTCAGAAATTTAAGCTTAAAACACTTGCTCTTTTTACCTCATTTAAAATTAAACAGTGAAATGTATTCATTGCATCGGGCATTATCGATGAGCGCAGATTCGATACAAAATTAAATTTTACTGCAAAATCGTTTCGGCGAAGTAAAAGGCAATTTGGGTGATGTTGACACAATCAAGTATTACCACGACTCTGTATGAAGAAAAATGTTTACTGTCATACATACTATTTTAAAATAAATGAAATGAACGCCTGTTGTGACCATAGGCACAAGCGTATTACTGTAAACGTGACAGGTTGTGGGTTGGATTCCCACTCCAGGAAATGGAATTTTTATTTCCTTGGTTTGATAACAAGACAAAGCGCGGCGTTCAGTTCCACCACTCAGCACGCAATGCCTCAATTCGTCGGAAAGTGGGGAACGGAGTGTCTTAACACTAGGTACCTTCTGCTTACCCTGCTATATGCGGGATACAGCGGGATCATGCAATCATGATGAATGGCGAAATTCAACGCCATGCTTTGCCTTGTTACCAGAGCGAGTACTAAATATTATTTAATATTTTCATTTCCTGAAGTAGTAATCGAACCCACTACCTATCGAGTTTACAGTCGCACGCTTGTGCCTCTGCGCCACGACAAGTCTTAATAAAAATATTTATATTCTCTTGAGTTATTCATAATAATTAGAGAATAGAACCTACAACCTACCGCGCTATCAGACGTTGTACCACTGCGCCGCCATGGCCTTAATTATATTTGAAATGAATATTACTATGAAACTAATATGGTATAATTAGTGGTGCTCATCTATTAAGTTAAATAATAATGCTTAATATTACAGATATACACATTATCATCTTTTTGGTATATTTCGATATATTTTTTAGCTTCACGCTGTATCTCTCATATAGCGGGGTGGGCAGAAGGAACCTGAGAACCTAGTGTTAAGACACTCCGCGCTCTTTCAACAATTCCGTTCCCCACTTTCCACCGGCTTAAGGCGTTACGTGCTGAGTGGCGAAACTCAACGCCGCGCTTTGCCTTGTTACCTAAGAAATGAAAATACTAAATTTTACATTTCCTGGAGTGGAAATCGAACACACAACCTGTCACGCTTACAGTCGCACCTTGTGCCTCTGCGTCACGACAGGCGTTGCTAATATATTACAAGATTAAAAAGGCAATATTTAAATGCTAAGCCGAGAGTCCGCTCGCTACCTAATTCACGGATAAAGTCCAGCTTTACTTAAATTGGTAAAGTTTTGTTCCTCACTCACTGCATCTCGAAAATCTTAAGCATTAAGGCCTTAAATAAACAACACGATAAAAGTTGTTTTATCAAGAACAAGCTTTGCCGAAGCGTTCCGTAAAGTGTGATGAAATAGTCTACAAGCGCTTTATTTAAAAGTGCTGTTTACAAGATATTGTGGCGCAGTGAGAAGATTAACTATAAACGCGAGTGGTTGCAGGTTCGATTTCCACTCGAGGAAATAATTATGTTTATATATTTTCGCTTCACCGCTCTGGTAAAATAAAGCGCGACGTTTCCACCTGTAAAGCAGATTACTTTGTTAGACAGGAGAAGGCAGGAAGCCCAAATATTTAAGATTTTAACAAAAAAAGAAAACTTACTTCAAATAAAATGCACTTGTCTGATTTTAAAAAAACTATTTAAATGAGATATCAGACTCACTAGCTAATGCTATCAAATAAGAAAAGAATTATCAAAATTGGTTCACCCAGTAAAAACTTATGCGATAACACACATTAAAACATTATCAAATCAAATTTAATATTATTCCTTGCTCGAAGTCCGTTTTAAAAAATAAAAAAGACATATATTCCAAAAATTTATTACACACATATAAATATAAGCTAAGTTAATTTAAAACGGCCATTTCATTACGAGGCTATTACAGCAAGGTGTGTAAGGTAGTGTGTACACTAGGCGGTCTGACCGCTAAAATTTATTGTTTCAATTAACCCGCCCCCTGCGCCGGTCTGCATAATATACCCACTAAAGTTATCAAGCTTCTAATAAGGATCCTTGTTTTGTGCATAAAAGCATATTTTGGCAAGCGTTTTCGTCAAAGCACTGCTGTTGCAAGTTTTCACGGAACTTTTTAATAAAGCTCTAAGTTCTTAAAATATGTATGGTATAAGCTTTTTTTAGGTTTTATCATTTTTAAAATAAACACATGTTTTGTTAGGTAAAATTATTTTCACCTGTCGTGGCGCAGAGGCACAAGCGTGCGATTATAAACGCGACAGGTTGTGGTTTCGATTCACTCCAGGAAATGGAATTTTTCATTTCCTGGGTTTGGTAACAAGGCAAAGTGCGGCGTTGAGTTCCACTCAGCACGCAATGCCTCACTTCGGCGGAAAGTGGGGAACGGAGTGTCTTAACACTTAGTTCCCTCTACATACCCTGTTATATGCGGGATACAGCGTGAAAATTATTTTCATAGTTAAAATTACTTCATATTTCATAAAAAAGTTGGAAACGGAACTGTTAAAAAGAGAATGGAGTATCTTATCGCTAGGTTCTCTGGTGACTTCCGTCTACCCTGCTATGTACGAAAAAAAAAACTTTTATCCGCTCTGGTAAAATAAAGCGCAACGTTGTCTTCTACTACTCAACACCAAATTTATCGATTTCGCATGAAAAGTGGCGGACGGAGTGTTTTGACACTACTTCACTCTGCCTACTCTGGCTATTCGAAAAAACGTGTAACACTTTAAAAACATAAAAAACACAACTTTCTTTTTAAATTACCATATTTTATCACTAATAGTGACATATCACTCCACACTTCACTTCACTTTTACAAGTGTTCCACAAAAATACACTTTTATTTACACTTTTCACACTTTTGAACAGATTAAGACAGCGAGGGTTATAAATCCAGGTATCCCGGGACGTCGCAGTCTCGTGTTGAATAATTACGGCCATTTGGCGCCATCAGTTACTGACGCTCAGATGACTATCAAGCTACTGCTCACTCTGAACTGACGTTACTAGTCTATTGCTAGTTGTTCGAATGTTGAAATGTACAAAGGTATTTTATATATACATATGATATAAAGCCTGTCGTGGCGCAGAGGCACAAGCGTGCGACTGTAAACGCGACAAGTTGTGGGTTCGATTTCCACCCCAGGAAATGGATTTTTTATTTCCTGGGTTTGGTAACAAGGCAAAACGCGGCGTTGAGTTCCGCCACTTTGACTTATTAATTAATATATAGATAACAAAACAATATACCAATAGTTCATAAAATTCTATATGACAATAGTTAAGAAAGAAAGGAAGTAATTAAAGCCAATATCAAAAACAATATAAAATGACATCTTGCAAGTAGGTGTTCGATACAAAAGAAATTGCTTTCTATAGTTGTGTACGAGTATTTCACATTCTTTACTACTACGAATGTACACGCCCCCTTTTTGTACCACAATTTTCTATGATGTACTAATATATTTATTATAATTATATAATTTTTAATTTTGTAAGAGAATGGAGTGTCTTAACACTAGGTTCTCTGGTTCCCT
>JAKGSA010000695.1:214384-248408 GCA_033558755.1 Philaethria dido | reverse complement strand
TATATATATATATATATATATATATATATATATATATAATTTTTAATTTTAATTATTTATATATACTTTTTCTGTTTCACGCTTTATCTCTAGCGAGGTAGTCAGTGAGAACGGAGCGCCAAACGTTACGGTCCTTACATACTTCTTTCGCCTCGTCCACTATCATCAACTTCTTACATGGACTCCGGTGGGTACTCGTGCTTTTTATGTGACATTTCTCCAGTATCATCGACGGTGAGGTCTCGTATGTCAATCGAGGTATTAAATTTATTATTTTAAAAAAGTATTTAAAAAATGCGCCGTATATTAGAGTGTACGCGTAATTTGTTGTGGAAGGGATCTACTCGGAGAATAATATATATAATATAGAATAATATAGAATATTTAAATTATTTTCATAATTATTATATTTCTTTAAATTGCACATCGCTATAACGTAAGGGTTAATTTTTTGAGTGGAGATAGTTAGAAGGCTGGTGGGTAACATAAGCTAATTTTGTACTGCGTTAACATCAGGAATTAGACGAATTCCCATTGGCCATGCGAGGAAAATCGTGAATACTACTTCACGCTTTACCTTACATAGCAGGGTATTCAAAACCTAGTGTCAGGACACTCCTTTAACGTTATTAATTATTTATAAATAATAAATAATAATTTAAAAAATAAACAATTGGCCCACTCCATCTAATCTCACATCATAGTAACATAGTTGAATGGCGCAACTTTTTCGTCACAAATGAATTCCTTTCTCATTGGCGCGTGACTTGCATGAAACGTATGTTCTTTTGACAACGTTACTCCCTAACTAAGTATTGTACTCTATAGGATCTAAGGCATTGTTATTTGACTCCTAAAAACAGATCGCCTTATGTTCCCGAAATTGCGAAATCGCGGCGAATTACCCTTTTTTTTCGCTCATCTCGCTATTGTCAACGTTTAGTGTATTGAAAACTCGTTCTTAATCGTACGTGAGTAAAATCAATGATAACATTTTGATAATGGAACTAAAATTTTGAGGTTAATGTGAGGAATTAAGCTTTTTTATTGCATTGTTCGCGTAAAGCTTCGATAGTTTAGTTTTAGATTAAGGCGAAGTTTTGATTTTAATATTTTTCGTTTGCAATTTTTTGAATATCAAAGTATAATTTATATTTAAAAAAAAACAAACTCTATATATACAAAACGTTTGAATTACTGAGTGACTAACAGACAATGTACCAACGAAACAACAGGCCGTAGAAAGATGAAATTTAGCATGTGTGCCCTTGAGTATGGCATATAGTAGTTTTATAGCTACTATTAAATATATGAGGTCTTTTTTTCTATATATCAGTAAGATCTTTTTTCAAGAATCTATGTGATTAAAAAATATTTCTATTAAAATCAAAATCAAAATATTCTTTATTCAAATAGGCTATTACAAGAACTTTCTAACTTTTTATTATTAAGGAAATAAAGCAGAATATATCTTTACAAAGAGTTATATATTGACCAACTTTAAAAACATGATGTTTGAAACGGGACGATTTTGGGTTAGATTTCCCTTCAATGGTATGGTATATTTAATTTATTTATTTATTTATTTATTAAGGCTAGCCAACAATTGTTACAATTAATACATTATAATATTTTACAATAATTCATAAAATAACACCCAATTGTACAATTAATTATAGGTTAGCACCACATGCAATAATAATAATTAAAACAAAAAAATAATAATAATAAATAGTAATTATATAACAACTGACATAATAAAATAAAAATTGTAATTAAATTGAGTTAAATTAAAAATATTAGGTCCATAATTATCAATCAAATTTATGAATTAAAAAAAAAAATAATAATAATTAATTCTTTAAATACACATTAAATTTTCATGTACAGTGTTTTTAACTTGTATTTAATGGTTTGGAGAGAGTCTGCGAAGATGTCCACGTTGTTGCTGAGATCATTTGCGATTTTAGTTATACGACATATAGGAGAGTTAGCACCCAGTACCGTTTTACGAAGAGGGACATTAAACAGTGAAATTTTATTTCGAGGGTATCTAGTTGGAAGTCTGAAATTAATTGAACCCAACAACTCAGCGCAATCGACAGATCCATTCAAGATACCATGAAGAAAGCATATGTCCAGAATTTTGCCACGATTTCTTAAGGCGAGCATGTTGAAATGAGAGAGCTTTTCTTCGTAAGATTTCAAACGGCGTGTGACGTTAGTGCTGTGGGACAAATGCCATAAAAACTTTTTTTGCACTCGCTCGATTCGCAGTAAGTGAGTTGAAAAATGTGGTCTCCAAACAATACTACAATATTCCAGTATGCTTCGGACTAGCGCATAATATAACAAAATTTTAGTACTCGGGTCTTTGAAATTACGGCTGTTTCGAATCACAAACCCTAACATTTGGGAAGACTTATTGACAACAGAGTCAATATGCGAAATAAAGCTCAGTTTGGAGTCAATAATTACTCCAAGGTCTTTTTGTTCCTGTACTTCGGTTAGCGTATATTGCTCTATCGTGTAGGAGGACTGTACAATGTTATGTTTCCTAGTAAATTTTATATGAGAGCACTTAGTTTTGTTTAATGAAATACGGTTCGTTTTGCACCATTCAAGAACCCTATTTAAATCCCCCTGTAACAGCGCTACGTCATCAAAGGAGGCTATTTCGCGAGAGAACTTTATGTCGTCTGCAAAAATGAACGGTGTTGAGTTCAAGAAACAACTCGATATGTCATTTATGAAAATGTTGAACAAGATTGGACCCAAATGTGATCCCTGTGGTACTCCGGAATTAATAAAGTATTCGTTTGACTTGAAGCCCTTGACGACAACAGCAAAGGATCTATTTGAAAGATATGAATTGAACCAGTGAAGCAAAGGACCGGAAATGCCGTACGCAGATAGTTTACCTAACAGCACAGAATGGGATACCGTATCAAAAGCCTTCCTAAAATCCGTATATATAGCATCAATCTGTTTGTGCTTGTCAATACTACTAGAAAGCATTTCAATGAAGTTGACCAAATTGGTAGTAGTACTCCTAGATTTGACAAAACCGTGCTGCGTTTCTACCAAGTATTTTTGAAAATAGTGCTGAATATACGGACACAGCAAGGCTTCGAAGACTTTGGCCAAGGTACAAAGTATAGATATGGGTCTGTAATTTGCTACCTGAGCTTTGTCACCATTTTTATGCACAGGTACAACTCTAGCGGTTTTCCATATCGCAGGAAAAGTCCCAGACACAATAGAGAAGTTATATATTTCTACTAAAGGTAAAGCTAAGCTATGGGCACATTTTTGGACAAAATATGGTGGTATACCATCAGGTCCGGCTCCTTTAGATACATCTAAACTTTTTATTTTTTTAAGTACCTCATTTTCTTTAAATATCAAAGTCGAGAATGAGTCACTATACACATTGGTATTAACGTTATTTACGGCACTTTTATCTGAAAGTGAGTCTTTCTTAGAGTAGACTGAGGAGAAATAGGAAGCAAACATTTCACATATCCTGTTTCCGTCTGATGAAGTTACAGAATTATATGAGAAAGAAGATGGATAAGAATTTTTTGCACCGCGTTTATTTTTTATATAGCACCAAAAGAATTTAGCGTTACTTTTAATTACTTTTTCTAAGTTTCGTATATAAGAATTTATTTTCATTTTTCCCGTTCTAGAAAGGCAGTTGATTTTGGCTGTTCAACACACGTGTCTAGAATTCAGATGGAAAATAGAGAATGAAGTGACAACAATAATAAACTAGATTCTTTTTACCTATCTTATTACTTAACGCCTGTCGTGGCGCAGAGGCACAAGCGTGCGACTGTTAGTGCGACCGTTTGTAAGTTCGATTCCCACTCCAGGAAATGGAATTTTTCATTTCCTGGGTTTGGTAGCAATGCAAATCGCAGCGTTAAGTTCCGCCACTCAGCACGTAATGCCTCAATTCGGCGGAAAGTGGGGAACGGAGTGTCTTAACACTAGGTTCCCTCTGCCTAACCTGCTATATGCGGGATATAGCAGGTTAGGCAGCTTAAGCTATGTAGCTTCACGCTGTATCTGATACATACATGCATACATGTACATACATGTATATATGTATGTATCTTATTTTTTTTAGTTCTAGCATTTTAAAAAAGGCAAACGTGATTTTATGTCACTAACTTCTATATTTCCAATATTTATATAGTTTAAATATTCCTATTGTATATTTTAATAATAATTTCGTATATTTAAGATAATCACAAAAATCAACAACATTCAATTATAACAACTGTATATATTTTTAAATAAATTAAACCTCTTAACAATGTCTATCCACTTTGCTTCCAGCGAAAATAACTCTAATGCCGGAGACGTGAATAATTTACATAGAACTTTTTTCTAAAAGCGAATTCAGATGAAAGATAAAGACGATGAAGGGAACACCTCTTTATTATTTTTCCCTTTTTCGTTCATTTTTACGTAAAACATAAATTGAGGAGTAAATATTTTTTATGGACTTAAGCGAGAACGCTCGTGCCTTTCGAATATTATACTTATTTGCTGGCGCCATTTAAATTACTATTAGACGTATTACTGTAATGGCCTTGTCCGTATGTCAAACATTTATGTTTCAGATTTAATGTTTGTAATCTAAATAAGCTGTTTCGGATTTTAAAAAATAAATTTATTAATTCGTGACGTATTGGGACGACGTCTATCTGTAAATGCGATGGGTATAGAAATTATTTTCATTCTCCGGTAAGACATAATGTGGTGTTGAGATCAGCCACTCAACACACGAAGTGTCTGCATTAGTTTCAGAGAAAACCTGCATATCTTGGTATAAAGCGTGAAGCTTAATAAATACTTAATCAGACATGAAGAGATGAAAAATGGATAAAATAAACTAATCGAAAGAAGTATGGCTTTGGTAACAAGTCAAAGCGCGGCGTGGAGTTCCGCCACTCAGCAAGCAATGCCTCAATTCGGCGCAAAGTGGGGAACGGAGTGTCTTAACACTAGATTCCCTCTGCCTATCTTGCTATATGCGGGATACAACGTGAAGCTATGTACGAGTATGTATGTTTGAAAGAAGCATGCAAGATCCGCATCGTCTACGTTCCATCCTCTCTAACTACCCCGCTAGGGATAAAGCTTGAAGCTCCAACAACGAGGTCAAAGTCTTTATCTTAAATAAGGAGTAACATGTTTAATTTTTCGAACGTCACATAATTTACCACCAATTCACATCAAGTTAATACCCCAGACCTGAGAAGAACATGCGCAAGAAACTCAACAGTACTTTTTTTATTTTAGAAATGTGGACACCATTGTGGCACATTTGAGAAGGGTCTGACAGCTGTCTGTGTGTGTGCGATGATTATAAGTTCAATTTAATTAAGGGAAATATTTTTTATTAAAAAAACTCAATTAGACTACGGTTGTTGGTTTTGCAACGTAGTATCATTTTTTTCGAAAATAGACGACAAAGGTGAACAGAATTATACCTCACTGATGTCTTTCTACGTACTGCGTATGTCAGATGGTGGAAGGGGGCAGAAAAATTATTAGCTTTGACTATTGCAATATTTTATAATTTAATGTTATGCAGCGAACGGAGTGTCTTGACACTCTCTTTAACTACCCTGCTAGTAAGAATAAAGCGTACAGCTGCCATTTTAATCACAGTTTTAGTATCTGTCTATAAACCATAAATGTTTACGCTTTTAAATTAATATTTAAAAAAACTTACATTCTATTCATATAATTTCATTATTAAAAAAAATATACTTTTATCATGAAAGCTATATTACTATAAAGTTTTACCTTAATCCATTCAGTAATATTTGCGTAAACGAGTAACAAATATCCCCAAAAACTTTCGCATTTCTAACATGGCGCCCAGTGTGGGACTACGGGTCGTAATATTTTAAATGCAACACAAATTCGAAACGTTGTGCTTAAAGTTTTATCGTCGGAAATCGAACCCCACTCAAGTATCGTTCGGGGAAAGAATGTTTGATGTGAAACGTTTAACTGTACCAAGTGACCACTTACGTTGATGGTTCTCTAAAAAAGGTACCTCTCGTTTTTGTCAATGTTTAGGGTGTTACGCTCGGCTAAATAACGCCTTTTGATAGCAAATCCTATATAGAATTATGTTCTTTGTGATTTTGAACAAAAAAGTCGATGTAAAAGGTAAAATATATGGTTATTAAACCGTAGCCATTTAAAATAAATGTGCTTCATAGTTGGCGTACATTGATTATTGATACATATAACTTGTATATATGAGTGCTCAAACCTTACAATATGTATATTTCATTTTTGTGTATCTTGCACAATGAATAGAGAAAATCTAATGAAATAGCGGTATCCAAGGATTTTGTAACTAGACTGAATACGAGAATAATTAATATATAAACATCCCTTCATATGAGAATCGAATCTGAACCCATTGTATTTAGAGTCAAACGTTATCAAATTGCCCTCGATGGCCTCTGTTTCATAGTTTACCTTATTTCTGTTTTAATTTGAAAATAGGTTTGTTAACAAGCAAAAGCTGCTATCATAGCGGCACAAGCGGAAAGAATGTAATCATATTTTTGGCGAAAAGTGAAGTACAGAGTATTTTAACACTACGACAAGTCCTAAGTACATTGTCACAAGTGCAAATACACTACTTAACAAGAAAAAGTCATTTAAAGGTTACTGTTGTCATTATTCAAGGGATTCATTATTTAAAAAAACCTTCTACTTATAATAACGATAATATTTACAATCTTAGAATTTTTTTAAAAGATTGCTTTAAAGTTGTGTTTCTGCACTTGCTGCACTGCACTGCACTGCACTGTTTCTTTCTTTCTACCAATATGAAGTTACCATCGACTAGATTCTCTGTAATAAATATGTCAATTTTTTTTTAACTTCACGCTGTATCCCGCATATAGCAGGATAGGCAGAGGGAACCAGAGAACCTAGTGTTAAGACACTCCGTTCTGAGTTGAGGCATTGCGTGCTGAGTGGCGGAACTCAACGCCGCGCTTTACCTTGTTAGCAAACCCAGCAAATGAAAACTAACATTTCCTGTAGTGGGAATCGAACCCACAACCTGTCGAGTTTGCAGTCACACTCTTGTAACTCTGCACTACGACAGGCGTTGATTTATTTATTTAATACTTTATTACACCAACATTATTTGATATAAATTAGAATATAATATTGACGTAAAGGCAGCTTTATCACCACAG
Source organism: Philaethria dido (assembly GCA_033558755.1). Classification (NCBI taxonomy): domain Eukaryota; kingdom Metazoa; phylum Arthropoda; class Insecta; order Lepidoptera; family Nymphalidae; genus Philaethria; species Philaethria dido. Next base: position 241,158 of record JAKGSA010000695.1, on the reverse strand, counting down.
GCGATCTCTTCCAGGCGATCTCTTCCAGGCAACCCCTACTATGAAAAAGATCAGAGTACTCAAGAATATAGGTTGGTGTACAAATGTCTTAAATGTTATATTACTATACTAAGCTTACATACTTAAACGCCTCTCGTGGCGCAGAGGCACAACCGTGTGCGACTGTAAATGCGACAGGTTGTGGGTTCGATTCCCACTCCAGGAAATGTAAAATTTAGTATTTTCATTTCTTGGATTCGGTAACAAGGCAAAGCGCGGCGTTGAGTTCCGCCACTCAACACGCAATGCCTCAATTCGGTGGAAAGTGGGGAACGGACTTGTTGAAAGAGAATGGAGTGCCTTAGCACTAGATTCTATGGTTCCCTCTGCCTACCCTGCTATATGCGGGTTACAGCGAGAGGTTAAAAAAAAAACGTACTTAAAGATGTGCATGATAAATATTACATATAAGCTTACATAAATAAATATATCTAAATATATAACCATACATACATATTTATATAAAAATAAATAGCAGAAAATATGACCATAATACAAAAATAATACAAAAAAATAGTGAAAATTCATTAACTAATTATCACACTAGGTTTCGGTTTGATACATTTGGTGAGTTCAAAGTGAGCAGACAATGTTTTGTCGGTAAACACAAAGCATAGCTAGCGGCCACAATTACACTTGTTAGGGAGCAAGGGCAATCAAAGAGACTGTGACCTATATATGGCCGTTAATTACTTGCACGATTGTATTGCTTTGGTAATTACTATTGAGTGTCCAAGTTAAGATCTATTTTTAATTTAATAAGCGGGAAACCAGAGTGTTTCGACGCTAGAATTTCTATGACTATCCTTCTATGCGATAGTGTAAGCTAATTTAATAACTATTTAAAGGTTGAGAATTGATAGATTTAAGTTGTATAATATATTTGTATATACAATGGGGAACGGAGTGTCTTAACACTAGGTTCCCTCTTAAGCTGTGTATGTATGTAATATAAACTTAAAAACTTTTTTTTGTCTCATAGTATGTATTTTATGAAATTGGCAGAAAAAATACTGATGAATTCACTTTATTTTCCAATTTTCGCACATTTAAAGGCGTTACGTGCTTGAAGAATGCTATTACATTACAATTAAATATTTGCAGTAGGTAAATAATTAGATATCAAATCATTAAACGAAAAAATGACTGTAACATATTCATATCTAGTACTTTAATTTCCTGGGTTTGGTAACAATGAACGCAGCGTTGAGTTCCGCCACTCAGCACGCAATGCCTCAATTCGGCGGAATATGGGGAACAGAACGGAGTGTCTTAACGATAAGTTCTCAGGTTCCCTCTGCCTTCCCTGCTATATGCGGTATACAGCGTGAAGCTAAAAAAAACATATTCATTACTAATCTTTTATGTTGCATATACTAATATGTACTGTAAATATTCATTTCTTCTGCTACCTATCGGTACACTACAGCTACAGAAGAAATAAATATTTATAGATATATGCTGTTTCAACGTCACTGTCACTGAATCAACGTGTAACTCTTTTTTACCGATCAATCCTCCTTCGAGTATTCTCTATACAACATGACATTGGCGAAGTGATTTGTGCTCAACTGCCACGATCGAAGCGCCATAATTTATAAACTGAACCGAAAAAAAGACGAAAGAGATATTATTTATTAGTTAGCGTTTTAGTTTTTAGCTAATACTAGCTACCCGTGTAAGTTCAAAATAATACATACGTACATAGCTTCATGCTGTATCCTGCATATAGCAGGGTAGGCAGAGGGAACCTAGTGTTAAGCCACTCCGTTACCCACTTTCCGCCCAATTGAGGCATTGCGTGCTGAGCGGCGGAACTCAACGTCGCGCTTTGCCTTGTTACCAAACCCAGGAAATGAAAAATTCCATTTCCTGGAGTGGCAATCGAACCCACAACCTGTCGCATTTACAGCCGCACGCTTGTGCCTCTGCGCCACGACATGTGTCAAAATATTAAATTTAAAATAATCTCTAAGTATATACAAAAAACAGCTTCACTCATTATTTCACATAACCTGGTATTCAGGAAGATTCTCTACATTGTAGCACTTAATCTTAAAGTACCGGATAAACAAAAATAACTTCAATTTTTTTTAATTTCACGCTGTATCCCACATACAGCAGGGTAGGCAGAGGGAACCTGAGAATCAAGTGTTAAGACACTCCGTTCTCGTTCAACAATTCCGTTCCCCACTTTCCGCCGAATTGAGGTATTGCCTGCTGAGTGGCGGAACTCAACGCCGCGTTTTACCAAATTTAAATAAAAATAATTAAAATATAATCACTCCCACGAGTGGGAATCGAACCCACAACCAATAACATATCACAGTTAGACGATGGCCCACACGTCATTTAAACCAACAATACAATATATAAGTACATAAACCTTTGAACTTTTAATTTACTTGTGATCTTCATTGTCGTCAAACAAGTAATTTATTAAATATTTTTTATATCTTCACGGTTTATGCCTTCAGAGAGTACTAGTGTCAAGACACTCCGTTTTCCACTTTCCGCCCGATTTGGAAGATTGCATATTAAGTAACGAAACTCAATGCTTACATGCATGTTGTCTTCCTAGAATGAAAAAAATAAGAAATATTTAAATATAGACCTTTCCCCAAATGGGAGTCGAACTCACAACCTGTAGTACACAATACACGGTGTGTAGTTTACCTTACCTTTGAACTTTCAATTAACTTGTGATCTTCTCTGATTGATGGTAGACATATTCAAAATCATAATTTAACGTCAAACAGATTGACGTGCGTAATTAGATTAATTTAAAGCTATATATTTAGTTGAAACCTGATAAAGGCACATTTACGTTTACTAGAGTCCCCGTTGACGCGTTAACAACGCGTTGTCTTTAGCAATGTATGTATATGTCACTTTATATAAACATGAATGTCAAACAATGGACACAAACATTATTAAAACAAAATAGTAACATTCTGCTCTCCTTCTCTATATAAACTATAAGTGTGCCAAATTTCATGCTCCTCGGTTTGCGTAATTTTGTAAAAAGAGATCCAAAGCTTTTGCTTCACGTATTTATATATAGATATTGATAGTTGATATCTTCATAGTATCACATTGTAATAATATTTTATTTAGCATTGTATTGGTATAGTTAGAACAAGAATTTTCAGTCAGTCAGTTAGTCATAAGTTTTTTAAATTCATTCGTTTAAAGTTTTTACTCATTAAAATATAATGAGAAAGACTGAGTCACTCCTCCATTAAGTGTTCTAAATCACCTTAATTTTACGTATCTATATATTAATACGTGAAGGAAAAATTTTGGATTCCTTTTTACGAAAATTAAGCGGACGGAGGAGAATGAAACTTTGCACACTTATAGTTTATATAGTGAAGGAGTGTAGAATGCTATTTTTTTTAAATAATGCATAAAAAGTATATTAAATTAACAAAATAAATATTATACACACTACCAAGGTTTGACATTGACGTTTATATAAAGTGACATATACATTCATTGCTAAAGACAACGCGTTTTTAACGCGTAACCGGGGACACTAGTATTAGTAAATAGACATTAAAAACCACAGTTTTTCGTACCAGAACGGATAAATAAAAATAATTTAAATATTATTATTCACCTGAGTGGGGTTTGAAGCCAAAACGGGGCTACAGTGAGACGCTGCCCTAGTGCGCCGTAATGGCGAACATATGATGACACTTTTAATTTTAAATAAGAATGTCTTAATTATCAAATAAATTTTGTTTTTATATACATTACTAAGAGCTTATACTCGGTCGTCGGCGACTGTAACTTAATATAGATTACTTGTATTTTCTGTCGCTCGGCTCGGTCTTCTGGCCATAGTTGCCTACGTTTTAGCCGCTGGTGACCAAGTTGCCAGCGACTAGTCGAAGTCAAAGTCAAAGTCAAAGTCAAATAATTTTATTCAAAATAAGAAGTTACAAGCTTCATTTTTTGAACGTCAAATAATTTACCACCGGTTCACTAAATTTAATGCCTCAGACCTGAGAAGAACCGGCGCAAGAAACTCAGCGGGACTATTTTTTTTTTTTTATATTCGACAATGGTTTACAATTCTTTATTATTGGCAATGATACCTTTGAAACAGACTGGAGCGAGCATTTCATTCCCAAGGTGTGTTATCATTTATAAAACAAGTGTGTATTACACACTAATTAAGAGCTAATACAGACTGTCGTGTGACTGTCGTGTCTTAACATTAAATGAAACAAATTTTTAACAACAAGATTTATTTCCATAGTTTACTTAACTAACACGTATCACGATCAACTTACACCATACATTTAATACTTTAACAAACTGTTGTATTACTCGCCTTAATAAGTCTAAACAAACTATTATTCACAGTAAAAATGATATGATTATTAGTATCAAACGTCATTGCACCTATAACCGGTATATGCATTACTTTAACAAGAGTCGATTCTGATAGTGTTGCCCCAATTTTCACTTTATAAATACCATCCACCCACCACGCATAAACATCGTCATACCCATCGACTGCTAGACCTCTAAAAAATCTGTTTTTAGAAAGCCATACCGTTTCACTCTTGTAACTAGCGAATAAACCATATGTGCCTATGAAAACAATAATATTATATCTATTTATAACGAATTTTGTGATAGTCATGACATCGAATAGAGCATCGAAATTGTCACCTTTCTTCTTAACTATTTTAAATTCGCCATCCCTAACAAAGTACACATGGCCCTTATAAAATAAACTTATGATTATATCACCTCTAGAACTATATGGCGTGAGTACGTTAGCATTGACATCTAACTTATAAACACCATCGCTGCCCCCTAAGTATATTATAGAATTATCTTGATCTAAGTCAAAAGTACCAAAATTTAAATTTTGTTTGCCCCCAGACATAATAGTTGTGTTTACTGGATTATCCAAATTAACAAAACCTGTTTTATAATATTCTTCATCCTCAAAAGCTGGAATGAAACTGAAGTATAGATTGTTCGTGGATCTTAATACGCCTAGCTTGGTGATAACAATTTTGTTGCCAAAAGGAGCTTCGATGTCGAAGAGGTAAGATACATTGTAGCAAGTGTCGTCATTATCTTTTATGCATGTGGTGCAGAGTTCCAATATTTGAGATGTTACCGGTGCGATGATAAAGGGGAGGATGATGAAAATCATGGCGGATATCTGAAAGATAAAAAATTATTAAATACATACACAATTTTTCCCTTTACTTGTCAATTAAACGAGTTTCTTTTGGCTTGCTTTTTTTTCTTTTTGTCTTATCTTATCGAGTGCCATTTAATATAAGTATATTTTAAATGGCACTCGAACCCATAAATTGTCATGTACAAAGAGACACTACTACGCCAAATTGATGTCAATAATATAGAAGATAATTATATTAGCTCTGATATTTATATGATATAAATTTGCACCCATTGAAGTCTTGAAATAAATATTACCAATATCGAATTCTACAATAAAAATATAAAATAAAGAAAGGAGTGCCTTTGTTTAATGTTTAAAGCTTTGTTTAATAAACATATACTCATATATGTTTTAATATATGAGTATACGTTTATAGTGGGGAACGGAATTGTTGTAAGAGAACGGAGTGTCTTAACACTAGGTTCCCAGGTTCCCTCTGCCGACCCTGCTATATGCGGGATACTGCGTGAAGCTATGTATGTATGTATAATTGTCACAATAAAATCCACATAACTGAATTCTTCTAAGAGATTCAACTCTTATATATTTAAATATATTTAAAGTGTTATTCACACAGACTTAAAAATATATATATTGTAAGAAAACGTATAAAACATATTTTAACGTAACCAAACTCGAACCTGCACTTCTCAAAATCACTCTACACTCAAACCAATTAAGCCATACCGTCTCATATAAATTTCACACCTATCGTCATACAAGGCTTGTTTTTTACAATTTTACTGCACCATAAAAGCATAATTAGTGTAATAATGAGAAATACTTCACAGTAAAATATGTAAGTCATATTGTAAAATTTAAAAATATTTTTCCAAGCCAACGAACGTTTCAGAGTACTTGAGCGTTGGACTGTAACAGGTGAGTTAATAATTTTATACAACGACCGTCAGATATAATTATTTTCTTAATTAAAGAAGATTTTTTTTTATCATTTTTCGATGGTATTCATTATTTTTAACCTATATTTTGAAGTTGTCCATTCTTTCAGTGTTGTCAGCCGAAAAAATATTATAATTAAATTAATTTGACTATATTATGGAGATCTTTTTACATTGCATAAAAGTTACTACCAAATTCAAAAAAATATGGAACTAGTTTCTAAGCACTTATGTAAATTTTTTTTATATAATATTAAAAATGTATAATATCTTTTATAAGATTCGAATTTTTAAGCTTATAATTAAAACTTCAGCAAAATAGAAAACTGACATTACATAAAACACACTAAAAAGTTAAATTATTACGAATAACTCAAAAACTACTTGTCAGATTTTGACTAAATTTAAATGGGACCACATCAAAAGTTCTATCAGTCCTAGTAAAAATTTATGTGATTAGAAAATACAGTCTAGTTCTTCTACTTTTGTAGAATTCGGTTAAGTTAAACATAAAACTACTTTAAACTGGTAACACCTATTCATTAAAATAAACTAAATAACTTCATACATACATCTTTATCCTGTCGTGGCGCAGAGACACAAGCATGCGACTGTAAACACGACAGATTGTGAATTCGATTCCCACTCCAGGAAATGGAATTTTCATTTCCTGGGTTTGGTAACAAGGCAAGCGTGGCGTTGAGTTCAGCTACTCCGCACGCAATGCCTCAATTCGGCGGAAAGTGGGGAACGGAGTGTCTTAACACTAAGTTCCTCTGCCTACCCTGCTATATGCGGGATACAGCGTGAAGCTATGTATGTATGTATGTAACTTTATACATACCTTTATAATAATTAACTAAAAATATGATAATTTAATTCAGCACCTGCGTATATTATACCCTGTAATATTCAGCAAACGAAAAATCTAATTGAAGTCAGCAATATTTCTAAGCTCCTTATCAGCTTTTATCTAAGGTAGGATCCTAATTCTGTCCCACTTTGATCTTTGTATTTAATCTGTTTAAGGACTACTTTCTCTCTACTAATTTGCATTATCGATGGGTCAAATCTTAATACTATAATAATTATAAAAATAATGTTTTCTTCCGCATACCAAACAAGCAGAGAGAGAGTCTAGTGTCAAGACACTCCGTTCTCCGCTTTCCTCCCAAAATCCCACATTATGTGTAAAGTAACGTACATACATACGTAGCTTCACGCTGTATCCCGCATATAGCAGGGTAGGCAGAGGGAACCTTTGTGTTAAGACATTCCGTTACCCACTTTCCGCCGAATTGAGGCATTCCGCCGAATTGAGGCGTGCTGAGTGGCGGAACTCAACGCCACACTTTGCCTTGTTACCAAACTCAGGAAATGAAAAATTCCATTTCCTGGAGTGGGAATCGAACCCACAACCTGTCGCGCTTACAGTCGCACGCTTATGCCTCTGCCTACCCTGCTATATGCGGGATACAGCGTGAAGCTATGTATGTATGTATGTATAATTGTCACAATAAAATCCACATAACTGAATTCTTCTAAGAGACTCAACTCTTATCGACTGTTACGTATTAAATAGATTTGTACTATCGTGGATATTAGCGTCTTGATATCAATTTTTATTATACTCAGTAACTATAAGAGGAATACGAAAGAAAAAATAAAAATTCTACTAGTAATATTATAAAAGCGAAAATTTGAGAGGATCAGTGTATGTGTTTGTTATTCTATCACGCAAAAGTTACTAAATGTATCTAGACGAACTTTACGGTACATAATATAGCTTATACATACGAATAACACATAAATACACACAGCGAAAAGAGATGAGAAGAGAAACATATACATACATACAAAAAGAAATATATATTTTCAATAGAACGCCTGTCGTGGCGCAGAGCCACAAGCGTGCGACTGTAAGTGCGACAGGTTGTGGGTTCGATTCCCACTCCAGGAAATGGAATTTTTCATTTGGTAACAAGGCAAAGCGCGGCGTTGAGTTCCGCCACTCAGCACGTAATGCCTCAATTCGGCGGAAAGCGGGGAACGGAGTGTCTTAACACTAGGTTCCCTATGCAGGATACAGCGTGAAGTTATGTATGTATGTATGTATAATATAACAGACAAAATTAAAAATTATAATAGCTAGATACTACGCGGAAACTCACAATCACCCCATTCGTTTATCTTCGATTTCAAAGAGCACTATTGTGTAAAATTTCACTTCGATGGGTTAAGATAATCCTATTGTCTTTAATAATCAGCCCTTCAAAATAGGGTAATGCTAAAGTTGTGATAAACATAATATCCCTCAATATGTACTTATTACATAATAATATTATTTATATACATACATACATACATACATAGCTGCACGCTGTATCCCGCATATAGCAGGATAGGCAGAGGAAACCTAGTGTTAAGACACACTGATCCCCACTTTCGACCGAATTGAGGCATTGAGTGCTGAGTGACTCAACGCCGCGCTTTGCCTTGTTACCAAACCCACGAAATAAAAAAATCCATTTCCTGGAGTTGGAATCGAACCCACAACCTGTCGCATTTACTGTCGCACGTACTGTGACTCTGCGCCACAACAGGTTTTATTATTTATATTATTGCCTCAATTCACGAACAGTGAGGATATCTTAAGAGAACAGTGTCTTAACACTAGGTTACATCTGCCTACCCGGCTATATGCTGAATACAGCCTGACACTAAAGAAAACATAATAATAATTAAGACTTTCGTGACACAGTGGGTTACTATAAACACGACAATTATGGGTTCGATTCCTACTTTTGGGGTTGATTATAAAGGTTGTTCCAAAATTAACGCAAGATTTGACTTTGCCGCTATTTGCTATTATACTCATTATTCATTTGCTATTAAAACTAAAAATGGCATTTTCTATTTAATTCAAATCTTGCGTTAATTTTGGGACACCCTATATTTAAATTATTTTCATTTTTCCCGCTCTGGTAACACAAGCTTGACGTTGAGTTAAGTAGAGTGAGCACTCAACCCGCAAAAAGATGAAATGGACAGTCATAGTCGTAACACTAGATTCTCTTTATTTACGCTGCATTGCAGGATAAAGCGTGACACAGAAAAATAAGAAAAGAACATAATAATAATCAAAAAATTATATTGTGCTTAAAATTAAAAAAATGAATACTATTCAAGCTTACATCCCTTAGTAAACAAAGAGAAATTAAATATTCTAGGAGATGCTGAAGTAAAATAATCTACATAGATACATTAAATTATTAACGCCTGTCGTGGCGCAGAGACAAAAGCGTGCGACTGTAAACGCAACATGTTGTGGGTTCGATTCCCACTCCAGGAAATGGAATTTTTAATTTCAGCGCGGCGTTGAGTTCCGCTACTCAGCACACAATGCCTCAATTCGGCGGTAAGCGGGGAACGGAGTTCTTAACACTATGTTCCCTCTGCCTACCCTGCTATACGTGGGATACAGCGTGTAGCTATGTATGTATCTATATATAGGTAACTGGAACAAGTTTAATCAATACACGAACGACATGTTTTAAATATATTTTCATACACATAAATATAAATAGATAGTAACAGAGTCGCCTACGCCTACACCCACACGGGTCTCTCTATGGACACGCCATTTATTTTAGTACTGGGACCACGCGGGTGAATGACGTTGAACGCAACATTTCGTGATTAAAGTTTGATATTCACGCATAGAGTTCATTTATTTTGTTTTTTTAGCTTCACGCTTTCCCGCACTTAACAGGGTGTACAGGGAGAACCTGAGAACCTAGTGTTAACTGTTATGTTAACACTCCATTCTCTAAATATATCCGTTCCCCACTTTCCACCGAATTGAGACATTGCGTGCTGGTAGGACAAAGCGCGGCGTTGAGTTCCGCCTCATAACATGTCTTAATATTTCAAATTCGAGTGGAAAGTGGCTAAAAAACCGTGAATCTACTGCTTTTTGCTTATTATATCTCCGATCAACTGCAGCGGAAATGTTAATAGAACAGAGTGTCTTAACACTAGGTTATCAGGTTCCCTCTGCCTATCCTGCTATATGCGGGATACAGTATGAAGCTAAAAAAAAATAAAAAATTGCCACTCGTTGACGCTCATGAACCCAGACAGCGATAATTGTTTTCTCGTACATAGAAACAAACAGTTGAATTGAGAACCTTCCTTTTATATTCGATTAAAAATAATAACCTAGATAGGAATTGAACCCATAACCATTATTTTCATCAAACAACCATACCACAATTTCCTCTAAGACTTTTATTTCCCACGGAAACTTAAATTTAATAATCTCTATACTCTAGAGACGTCCGAGATACTTCACATATTATTTCGTTCATTTTGCATGCGGTCCTCCCGGGGTTAGTAGATTACTATCAAAAATCTTATTTTCCGCCACATTTCTATATTAGGCGCACGTTAAAAATTCAAAAGTGAACCAAATTTTGTGGAATTTATGTTGAAAAGGATAATTAACTGTAGCAAAATGTATTTCATTGTTTTAAATTTTATAAACGAGCTGTTTCCATAATTATTGTTTATATGAGTGATGTAAGATTTCAGGATAATTTTCATAGAAAATTTCGTACCAGCGGTGAATAAGTTAATAACTCGAATATACATAATAACATTTTTAAGATAATATTTTACTTATAAATTCTTTTATGCTATTTAAAAATCTTTCTTATCTGAAGAATTAATATAGAGCAGCCCTGATACCTGATTATATTAAAAAAAAGTGGCGGAACTCAACGCCGCACTTTGCCTTGTCACCAGAGCGAAGAATAAAAATACTAAATAATATTTAATATTTTACGTTTCCTGGAGTGGGAATCAAACCCACAATATGTCGCGTTTATAGTTGCACTATTGTGCCTCTGCGACACGACAGGCCTAGCAGGTCAAGCAAGCGCATACAGATGAGACGACTAATAAATAAATCATGTTAATTTATTGTATTTATTTCTGTATTACGTTCCATTTTCTTAGTACCAAATATTTTATTGTGCTAAATTTCCGGTCTAGCTTAAGACAGCTAGCCTACCCCGGACTTACGAAAACCAACCGAAGTTTATCACAGTACTTCAGGCATCTGAAGGAAATTGTAAATGTTTGTTTGTAGGTGGAAAACGAAAACTCGAATCAACATTAAATGATTTAATTTAAAATAATTAAATTTTGTTAGTTTTATGTAAAATTTAATTATTATAATAACAATTCATAAGTTATATAATTTTGTGAATTTTCATGAATTATTATTTTTCGTGACGCAGCGAGATCTCACGCTTTTTATCGTTCTCGCATATCGTTATAACTGCGTAATTCACTTTCCGCACGAACTCTTGATATAGCGAATAGCTGAACTCAACGCCGAACATCGTTTCCCAGAGCGAAGGAATAAAAATAATTTAAAAATTATAATTGCGAATGGAAACCGAATCCATAACCAATCACGTTTTCAGTCAGAAGCTATTCCACTGTGCCACAATAACTTATTTATAGGCTATGTATAGTATAGCTAACTATTTTGCTTTTATATTCATAAATAAACAAAACATTTGAATATAATCTTATCGTCATAGTTTATACCGTAGTCGCTCCCGTGGGCACTCTAGCTTAAAGTTCTCAAAGCGTATACAAAATACGTTTCATTTTAAGATGTGAATAGATAGCGCTTAAAAGTTAAGCCAAAATTGCGCTTAGATTTTAAATTTGAAACAATTGAAACTAGAAATGTGCGACTGATTACGGCGTTTTTATAGAAAACATGAAATACATACATATATACATAGCTTCACGCTGTATCCCGCATTTAGCAGTGTAGGTAGAGGGAACCTGGTGTTAAGACACTCCGTTCCCCACTTTCCGCCAAATTGAGGCATTGTGTGCTGAGTGGCGGAACCGCCACGCCGCACTTTGCCTTGTTTCCAAATCTAGGAAATGAAAAATTACATTTCCTGGAGTGGGAATCGAACCCACAACCTGTCGCCTTTACAGTCGCACGCTTGGGCCTCTGCGCCACGACAAAAAATTAAATAACCGTAATATTGCTAATGTTATAACAGCAGGTTCTCATTTCCATTGCATCTATTTTTTTCTGTGTGGTAATTTTTTACTGGGTGGATCAATTTTGATTATTCTTTTTATATGATAGCTTCTGATGTTATCCCGGTAAAAAATAGTTAAGTTAAGTAGTTTTGGAGTTATTCGTAATGAATGCTCTTTTTAAGGCATTCAATATAAAAACAGTTTTCTTTTTTGTTAAAATCTTGATTATTTCAAATAATTATAATGACTGGTAGTAATGATAAGGGTTATTGCTAAGGGAACACTAGTTTCTCTTTGACTAAACAACTATGAAGGAAAAAAGCTTTAGCTTTTGAACTTATTAATTATTTAAATTAACACCTGTCGTGGCGGTGAAGCACAAGCGTGCGATTGTAAGCGCGACAGGTTGTGGGTTCGGTTCTCACTCCAAAAAATAGAATTTTTCATTTCCTGGGTTTGGTAACAAGGCACAGCGCGGCGTTGAGTTCCGCCACTCAGCACGCAATGCCTTAATTCGGCGAAAAGTGAGGAACGGAGTGTCTTAACACAAGGTGCCCTCTGCCTACCCTGCTATATGCGGGATACAGCGTGAAGCTATGTATGTATGATTACTCATTTAAATGAATAACAAACAAACATATCAAATTCATTTCCATGTTTACATAAATATGCATTATGTACCCATGTTTTGTTGCGTATAAATTTCCATTGCGAGGCAAATGATGACTGTATTAGAATAACACAGCCCAAAACATATAATGGTCATGAATTTAATTATGAATATACTGTTTTTATTGTACACGCCTGTCCTGGCGCAGAGGCACAAGGGTGCGACTGTAAACGCGACAGGTTGTGGGTTCGATTCCCACTCCAGGATATGTAAACTTTAGTATTTTCATTTCCTGGGTTTGTTAACAAGGCAAAGCGTGACGTTGAGTTCCGCCACTCAGCACGCAATGCCTCAATTCGGCGGAAAATGGGGAACGGAATTGTTGAAAGAGAATGGAGTGTCTTAACACTAGGTTCTCTGGTTCCCTCTGCCTACCCTGCTATACAAGGGATACAGCGTGAAGTTAAAAAGAAAAAAAGAAATACTTGTTCTGAACGCAGGTGTACAAAGTATGTTACAATTTTCCAATATTAGGTATCCATGTATTATTGGTATTCTACCATTGAGCATGCAAATATTAAAATTACAAACTATAACGAGATTAAAATTACAATCTTATGACTTTTTACATTTAAATAAAATTAAGATCATACGGAATTGGCGGAAAGTGAGGAACGGATTTGTTGAAAGAGAACAAAGTGTCTTAACACTAGGTTCGCTGGTTCCCTCTGCCTACCCTGCTATATGCGGGATACAGCGTGAAGTTAGAACGTTAAACATATTTCTAAAATTATAAAAACCACTCCGGGACTAGTAAGAGAAGTGAAAAACATAAACAATTATTTGTGTTTTAATACTTATATACTACCAATAAAATGCTGAAAGAGTCTAGAATAGCTATTGATTCATATAATATTAAGATTTTAAAATTATATGAATCAATAACTATATAATCAATTACGCATAGCTCAGAAACTGCTCGTCAGATTTTATGCAATGACACGCATAAAAGAAAAATAAATATTATAGAATTGATAACCTTCTTTTTTACGCCTGTCGTGGCGCAGAGGTACAAGCGTGCGACAGGTTGAGAGTTCGATTCCCACTCCAGGAAATTGAATTTTTCATTTCCTGGGTTTGGTAACAAGGCATAGAGAGGCGTTGAGTTCCGCCACTCAGCACGCAATGCCTCAATTCGGCGGAAAGTGGGGAACGGAGTGTCTTAACACTAGGTTCCATCTGCCTACCCTGATATATGCGGGATACAGCGTGAAGGTATATATGTATGTATGTACCTTCTTTTTTGAAAACGGTTAAAAATTTCTTCTCATTCAAAACTTCAAGCTTACCATTCTATATCTTCTATATTACATCTTAGCAAAATTTACTTTTACACAAAATTATTAATTCACTAAATGTTTACCTACCATCAGTTATCCAAGTGCATGTTCCAACGTCGGCGTTGAGTTCCACAACTTAACATGCAATGCCTCAAATAAAGGTGGAAAGCTTTACCGGAGTGTCCAAACACTAAATTCACTCTGAGTACGGGATAAAGCGGGAAGCTTTTTTTTCTTTTTTATGTTCTAACGTCGGACTATGACGGAGGCAAGGCCATGACTACAGCGAGCACTGTACCATGAAACGTAATACGCTCATTGAACAGAATGATTCATTATCACGAAACAACGTGGGACCGTGTAGTAAACAAATATATTTAGGTATTTAATAATGCGGAAGAGATTGCGGGTTCGATTTTTGTTTGTGGTAATTATTATTTTTTGTTTCACGCGTCATTCGTAAAGGTAGAGAGCCTGTTGTTAACACAATCTGTTCTGTACTTTCTGCTCAATTCCGAACCATTGCTGCGAAAATTAACGGTGCACCTGTCTTAAGTCAATTATTAGGTCTATTAGATTTTCATTATCTACATACATACATACATAGCTTCACGCTGTATCCCGAATATAGCAGGGTAACCAAACCCAGGAAATGAAAAAATCCATTTCCTGGAGCGGAAATCGAACCCACAACCTGTCGCGTTTACAGTCGCACGCTTGTCCCTCTACGACAGGCGCTAATATATATATATTATTTTGTTTTCTTAAGCCCAAATGTAAAATTCACAAGCACTTGCTAACTAATAATATGATTATACTAGCCCCTTCCTACGGCTTCATACGCGTGGTGATTTCTAAAAACTAAAATTTGAAAACAGTACATTTTGTCCTAATTTACAAGCTATACTAGTCTAAAGTTTCATCTAAATCTGTTCAGTAGTTTTCGGTAAAAGAGTGACAAACATCCATCCATCCTTACAAACTTTAGCATTCATAATTTAAATAAAATAAACATAATATTGTATATACGAGAACATACTCGTATATACATTGCAGCGTTACCTCACAGCCAGTGAAAACTCCTAAGCCTTATCCAAACCATGAAACGGGATCAAAGGGCTCATTTATGAATAAGAAAACAGAAGATGGCTAGATATTGTATACAACATCTTACCTGTGATACGAAATGATGAATTTGTTTATATTTTATCAATTAATTTAAGTATGTAAAGCCTGTCGTAGCGCAGAGGCAGAAGCGTGCGACTAAACTAAGCGCGACTGGTTGTGAGTTCGATTCTCACTCTAGGAAAGGCAAGGCAAAGAGGCAAACAAGGCAAAGCGCGTTGAGTTCCGCCACTCAGCACGCAATGCCACAATTCGGCGGAAAGTGGGGAACGGAGAGTCTTAATATTTGGTTTCCTCTGCCTACCCTGCTATATGCAGGATACAGCGTGAAGCTATGTATGTATGTATGTAATGTTTTTTATTCTAGCGTCTAGAGGTTACTAGGCCTTTAATTTCTTTTTTTTTCAGCTTTAAGCTTTGTATCTCATAGCAGGGTATTGACAGAGAACGTAGTGTAATGAATAGGAGATACTCTGTTTTTCACTCTCCGCCCTATTTCGAGACATTACGTATTGAATGACGGAACTCAACGCCGTGCTTTGTATCAACACTGTGGAGAAATGAAAACAATTTAAATACGACTTCACCGATTTAAAGTTAAGATTATTGAAAAAAGTATATTATTCTGTCCAAGAATACTATAATAATGTCAATGTGTGAAATGAAATGCTGTTGACGCTTACCCGGAAAGCTTGTTATAGTTGTATATTTATTGTAAAATTTTATTTGTTAGCTTGTTAACTGTTGAGTTTCTTGCCGGCTCTTCTCAGCAGAACTGCCTTCCGAGCCGGTGGTAGCTTCCGTTAAGACTGACCTGACTGGCATCTCTTGTAAATTGAGGATTCGAAAGTGCTTGTAACAGCCTAATTGCATAAAGAATATTTAGATTTAGATTTTGATATCATGATTTCCCTGAATGGGAAACGAACCCACAACCAACCTTGTTCACTGTCAGACAGTGTCACCTACGACGGCTTCAAAATTTCTATCTAGATATAATTACTCGCCCTTATGCTTGAAAATGTCTACTCAACGCGCGATTACCACTATTCAGCACATACATAGCGTAAAAGAAGTAGACAAGTAGAAGTAGAGTGGCGGAAGTCAACGCCGCGCTTTATCTAACGGAACGGTGAGATGAAAAAATTTACAAAATGCGATAAGTATATAACACAACACAGTATCAACGATACTGGAGGAAGGTCACGTAAAAAGCATGATGGCCCCCCAGACGGCATGCATGAAGAGATTAATGACTGTGGACGAGGCGAAAAAGGTATGCAGCGTTTGGCGCTCCGTTCTCTCTGACTACCCCGCTAGGGATAAAGCGTGAAGATATACAAATAAGTATATTTAAGAAAACTAGTGTCCCCGTTGTCGCGTTAACAACGCGTTGTGTTTAGCAATGTATATGTCACTTTATATAAACATGGATGTCAAACCATGGTAGTGTTTGTAACATTTATTTTATTAATTTAATAACTTTTTATGCATTGTTCTAAAAAAATGTTATCATTCTGCACTCTTTCTCTATATAAACTATAAGCGTACCAAATTTCATATTCCTTCTTGTAATTTTCGTACAAAATTTTTGCTTTACGTATTCATATGTAGACTCAATGAATTTAAACCATGAAAGTATATTATATTAGCAGCATCACGTTTTGTTCTGCAAAGCAGTTAGAAAGAACACTGTTCGTTGCTTTTCACCCGATATTGAGACATAGCGTGTTAAGTCGCGGAACTCAACGCCGCACTTTGCCCTACCAGGGGTGTCAATTTAGTAACAATATTAAAATAGAACTAATATATTTCGTGTTTTGAACGTACATAGAACTGGTGTAATGAACAAATACCAACCGCATTCCCTTCAATCGACAAGGCGTATTTGAGCTGGAATGTAGCAGTCATACACGTAGGCGAAGTAGGCCAGACTAGTTCACTTTAAACTAATAAATGTAATTTTATTTTTATTCTTCTTAAATGTATGGGATTTGACCCTTTTTTTTAATAATGCTATATTTACGACTGTTATTGACTGTAAACGGTACAGTCTATGGGACTGTAAACTCATAGCGGCCTTTCATTAGTTCACTTCATTACCACTATATGTATCACTACATTAGTTCTATCAAAGTAAGGACTACAAAATAATCATATTAAGAACATCGTGGCGCAATGGATAAACATCACAGCATGAAGCTAAAAAAACAAAAAGAAGAGAAGATTCTAGAAATTTCTGTAACAACGACAACAACAGGAATTCAGATTTTATAGTCCATATACATTTTTTTTTTACTTTCCGCCGCATTGAGGCATTGCGTGTTCAGTGGCGGAACTCAGCGCCGCGCTTTGCCTTGTTACCAAACCAAAGAAATGAAAAAAATAAATTTTACATTTCCTGGAGTGGGAATCGAATGGGTTTATAGTCCATATAAGCAATACACATGTATTGCATAATACATGTAAATAGGGTAATATCAAGAGCAATATATAAGGCTTATAATTTCCATACACTTTAAACTGACAGAATAACCAAACAAACTCCATATTGAACATAAACGCTATACAATATTCATTACCGTGTCATGGTGTGTGAGTATGAATAAAGCCTATCGGTACACACTTGCGGTGGAACAAACAGTGGCTCGCTAATACTGCCACTAGCTGATACTTGTTTTATGAACAATGTACAGTGTTTCCAGATTACTTACTATGACTTCCTTTTTTTTTTAACTTCACTCTGTAACCCGCATATCAGCGGGGTAGGCAGAGGGAACCAGAGAACCTAGTGTTAAGACACTCCATTCTCTTTCAACAATTCCGTTCCCCACTTTCCGCCGAATTGAGGCATTGCGTGTTAAGTGGCGGAAATCTACGCCGCGCTTTGCCTTATTACCAAACCCAAGAAATGAAAATACCAAATTTTATATTTCCTGGAGTGGGAATCGAACCCACAACCTGTCGTGTTTACAGTCGCATGCTTGTGCCTCTGCGCCACGACGTTATTAAAATGTTTAATCTATTGTTGTATTGTTTTAAATATGTAGTGTTATCTACAATTACTGTCATAATTAAATAAGTCATTTTTATTGCAGTTATAAATGTTTGGCGGCACTGGTGCACGGTAAAACTCGAAGGAGTTTATGATTTGCACCTTTAATCTAAAACACTGTAACAATGTATTACTTGAATAAATAAAATAAAATAAATAAATATTAAAAAGTGGCCATCGTGGCGCAGTGAGAAGTGTAATCGCAATCAGTTGTGAATTCGATATAGAGTGGGTGGAATTATTATTTTTAATGTATAACATAGTCACAAAACACTTCTCCGTAGAGTGGAGAAGTGTTTTGTGACTACCAGGATATGGAACTTTTCATTTCTGGGTTTGGTAACAAGGTTGAGTTCCGCCACTCAGCACGCAATGCCTCAATTCGGCGGAAAGTGGGGACCGGAGTGTCTTAACACTAGGTTCCCTCTGCCTACCCTACTGTATGAGGGATACAGCGTGAGGCTAAGTTTGTATGTATGTCCCGATTTCAGACGTAAAGTGGAGGATGGAGTGTCTGGACTAGTGTCTTCTGTCTAAACTACCCTGCCATGCGATAATTCACCATCCACTTAAAGTCATATTGAAATGAAAAGTGAAGAAAAAATGTCAGTCATTTATCAATAGATTTTCATTCAAACGGCGGAGGTGTGTGGAAACATTTTTCATTCATTTTAAAATTATTCAAGTCTATTCCCATACTTGGTGTTCACGAATACCAGGTATATGTAAATATATTCTAATGTATGCAGATTACTCACATTTTTCTCCTACAGACTTGCTATGATGGTCTAAGTAATCTAGTCACTATTGTTTCTTATGAAATGATAATATACTAAAAGCTATGTAGAGATAATTATGCGAGCATAAAGGTATAAAAAATAGAAAGAAGGTACAATTTGTGTTTCAAATATACAAAAAAGTATGAATGATAAATAAAATTACTATTAATAATTTTATTAAAAAAATATATTTATTGAATTAACACATTAATTGGATATTATAATTTTATTTTTTGGGTCGTAGCAATCGAGAGTTTGTAAGCGAATTAAATTATTAATATTAAATTCGCACAAGTGTGCGACTGTAAATGCGACAGGTTGTAGGTTCTATTCCCACTCCAGGAAATGCAAATGTTTAGTATTTTCATTATCTGAATTTGGTAACAAGACAAAGCGCGGTGTTAAGTTCCGTCACTTAGCACGCTATGCCTCAATTCGGCGGAAAGTGGGGAACAGAGTGTCTTAACACTAGGTTCCTGCTGCCTGCTCTGCTATATGCGGAATACAGCGTGAAGCAAAAAAAATTAAAAAGAATTAACTATATCTCTATATAGTATATATAGCTCTCTAACTGTAACTTGATATTATTTTTTAACTTACAGTAAATGCATGAAAGTAAGTAGGTGTATGAAATATATTAAAAAGTAACAAAAAACAACTTAAAAAAGGAAATGTTAATCTTGGCGTTTAGTAATTACATTATAGAATCGTTTTTTAGTAATTGTCATTAATTACTTATAAATTTATTGCTTGATAATATATAGATATTGTAGTTGGCTGTTATTTAATTTCAGGGAGTCAATGTGGCATATAATTTTTTTATAGTAGTAACCCTGATGTCTAAGATCAGTCATTTTGACAGATGACAACGAAGTCGGAAGAAATCACGATTGTTTACAAAATTGTCAAAACTCAACAATATGTACTAGATATATACTATGTTAGTAAGTTAAATTAATCATTAAATGTAACATAAATATTGTGACATAATATATTCTTGGTGTAGAAAAGAGATAAAACCAATAATAAACAACATGTTGAGTACAGCTTACACAACGCGAACGGAAGGCCAAACGAAAATTAACACAATAATATGGACTATACATAAATTTATCAATCTTCTTGAACATAAGACGAGAGAATTCCGTACAGAAAAACCAAAGGATGCTACCGACGACGATAATTCGAAATTTTCACTAAAAATGCAATTTTTGGGTCGCGACAATGACATAATAGAAATATACTATTTATCACCGAACCCTGTATTCTTAAAGTCTATACTAACGTTATGTCTCAAAAGGTTTGAAGAGCGTTCTATTGTTATAAAAGAATATCATACAGTGCCGGGTAATAAATGGCAATATTTAGCGACATTGTTCAAAAGAGATATTGTCAGTAATGATGGGTGTGATACATTTCTTTTAAGTGAGGGCACTTTGAGATTGAAATTTCAATTCATGGTCACAAATGACATAAAAATTGACCATTCCAATGTACCTGAAGCTCAACTGAGCAATGACTTTGAAAATCTTCTTAACAATGGCTTATTTTCCGATATTACAATGAAATCTGTTGAAGGAGAAGAGTATAAAGTTCACAAAGCTGTATTGTCTACTAGGAGTGTGGTTTTAAAAGCTCACTTTGAACACAATACAATGGAGTGTCACACAAATATTGTAGAATCTCCGCTGGAATCAGAAGTTCTCACAGAAGTACTTACATTTATTTATAGTGACAAAGCACCAAGAGTAGATGACATGCCTGAGAGGCTATTGGCTGCGGCAGACTTTTACCAACTAAGCAGGCTCAAATGTTTATGTGAACAAGCATTGCATAAGAAACTGACAGTGGATAATGCAATAGAAACATTACAGATTGCAGATTTACATTCTGCAAAGACTTTGAAGCAATTAACATTGGAATTTATTAAAGACGGACAAGCTAAGTTTATAACTAAGACAGAGGGATGGGCAAAAGTGAAATCAGTTGAATTAATAAAAACCATATATGAATACATCATGGATGATGAAATTGAAGCTGACATTAAATAGTCAAAATCAATATGCAATGAAAATTGCTAAAATTAATAGATTATTTATACCACTATTATTATATTGGAAGTTTATGAGGGTAACCTCTGCGTGGAATCAACTGCAAGAATCTAGTAGAATCTTTATAGCATAGGATATATAAAAGATATAATCAGAATAATGCATTGCCTACAATATATTTAAAAAAATGTATTTTAGCAACAATATAATTTATTTGGTTAATTATAAGTCTAACTTGGATCTCCACAGGCTGTATACAAGTAGTTGATGGCCACTACTTCTAAAAGAATATAAACTTATGTGTTTCCATTTCTTAGTATATTGTTATTGTTGGTAGATGTTTCCTATAAGTATAATATGGAAGGGTCTTACATACACTGGTACTAGTGCAAAAGCACAACTTTACGGGAAAGTCATTTAAAGTTTCCTTGGGTTGTTATTTTGTTATTATTTATAAGATTCATTATTTAAAGAATTAATTACTTCCAGAAATAACAAAAATACAATCTTAGAAACTTTGAAATGGTCCTCTCATAGAGTTGAATTTCTGCACATGTACCAATGAATGTAGAACCTGTCAATTTATATTTTATCTTTAATGTGTAATAAATTAACTTTTTATGAAAAGTATAAAAGCTGGTAAATTATGTATATATTTAAACTTCAAGTATTACATGACAAGGATTATAAATAAAAATATTTTCTTTCATAAGCTGGTTTTTGGATCCTGGACCTATTGGAAATCACCCGAATGCAATGAAATTTGCATTAATCATTCAAAAATATATATATATACAACCTGTTTTTGTTGCTAGTATCTCTGTATAGAGATTTTTATAAACTTCTATTACCCAAAGACGCTACGATTTGGTATCTTTTAAGCGTCGTGTGTACAGACACCTACACCCTAAAGACCGGCAACGCATTTACAATTCCTCTGGTGTTGTGGATGTCCATGGGCGAGGGTAACTACTTACCATCAGGTAGTCCTTCTGCTCGTTTGCCACCTTCCATTACAATAAAAAAAAAAAAAAAAAAGATAATTTCTAAGAAGGTTGATTGGCAAGCGGCGCGGGTTCGACTCTCGGTGCGTTAAATTTTTTATATGTTTTCTAAATATGTTTTACAATAGGTGTTATAGATATCTGAAATATTAAATGATGAAGATTTACTAATACAAACGAAGCCGCTTTATTTTTTCTATACATCTCTTACATTTAACGGAAGAAGAAAAATTTCGGTGATATTAGTCTAACCCGACAAGAAAACTTTATTTTTTTAATGGCCTCATTTGGCAATAACGGTCGCAAAATATTCTGCCAGAGTCACATATTAATTATCTTTATTACAAATACAAATAGTTTTCCAAATTATATTTGAAATAACTTCGACATTTTATACTGTTCTTTATTTGAGTCACAAATTTTCATATAAATTCTAGCTTTTTCGTACGACAGTTCATTCTTATTAGGCAGATATTGGATTACCATTTCTTGTACCGCATATTAATATTACGCCTTTAATAAGCGCTACCCACACCAAAGCAAAGTTCGTACCTATAAATGTTAAAATGCGTAATATTCCCGCAAAATGTGGCCTCACATAAAATAAAATATATCGTCCAATTTACGAAGCTAAAGCGAAAAGTAACATAAAGTATTCTATTAAGTACGGACTACTTGGATTTTGGTACAATAAACTTTTCTTTTTTTTTTTTGTAGCTTCACGCTTTATCCCGCATATAGCAGGGTAGGTAGAAGGGAACCTGAAAACCTTGTGTTAAGACACTCCGTTCCCCATTTTCCGCCGAATTGAGGCATTGCCGTGCTGTGTGGCGGAACTCAACGCCGCGCTTTGCCCTGTTAACAAATCCAGGAAATAAAAATACTAAACTTTTACATTTCCTAGAGTATGGATTGAACCCACAACCTGTCGCGTTTACAGTCGCACCACGCCACGACAGACGTTTTTTTTTAGAATTCCACGTACATAACATATTTCTTAAGGAATAACGTGAAAATACGCTTGCGATGAATGAAGGTGATTTGTTAGAAGCATAAAGTGCGGTCTGATTGTTGGTAAATTTTTCATTTAACATTTGGTACGTACATACGTTTAGTGGCAAATTGGATAATTTAATTCAATTATATTAAGACGATGGAGTCGTTGTTGAGGGAAAACGTTTTGTTATTTTTTTTCTTTATTTTATTTGTGTATACGATGTGAATGATGCTTTATCTTTTTGAATGTATTCTTTCAGCTTTCGTTGATTTGACATTCTTAGATTTAGGTATATATTTATTACATACTGCCGAAATTAAGGTGTTGATGATGTTCTGCACCTAACAGTCAACCCGTTCTGGTGGAAGGCGGACACTCGCCAATTAATTATTAATTGCAAAACTTAAAAGTTTACTATTAAGTGGTTTCGAAGTATTGAACACATTTAAGGTAAACAAATAAAAATCTCAACGTAGCGGGGCTCTAACTCCTATCCTTCTACGTCAAGATTCTTATATGCTTTATATTCTCTGTAGAGAGATATTTCCGCTTTTCCGCTCTTCTTTTCCCAAAGATAATTTTCCAAAAACATCTTTCTTTTCCTTGTGTGTGAATAACACTAAAAATATAATTTTTCCCTGTGAGGGGACGGGGTTAGAATACAATTCCCCTCCGCCGCTGGGTAGCCTCCCGTAAGAGGCGGGTATTCCAGTAGTTTGGTGGTAGGAGGTTCGTCCTCCGTCTGGCTCGCGACCATTTGGTCATGTCAAAGACCGCCAAATATCTTATGATGTGTTCCGATTCGATGGCATGTAAGCCGTGTTTTCCCCTTTCCCACACATCCTTTACCCAAAATGTGGTGGTTCCGATAGCGGACTACTACATTGTCCTCCCCTTCCATGTATATTCTCTAGGTTGGCAAAGCATCTACAACATCTCTGGTGTTGTAGATGTTCATGGGCGAAGGTAACCGCTTACCGTCAGGTGGTCTTTCTGCTCATTTGCCATCCGTATCCATAATAAAAAAAAAGAAATAAAAAATAAAAATAAATTAATTATTCATTGGCGGATTAACCAGCAGTCTGAGTAGGCTGAAGTTTAAGGCAATTTGCAGACTGTTTATACCTACATAGTAGAAGACAAATAGAGCCCCAAATCGGACATGTACCGGTAAAACGGGTGAAAAAACACAGAAAAGGGCGACAAACATATACCAGCCTACCTTGAAAATATATAAATCCGCAACTGTTCTTAATTAAAATTGTAGACTAAATTAATTGAATCTCAGATAAATCTGAAGAGCGGATATGACTACCTCATCATTCGCCGACTCAGCGTCTCAGTGTGGTCACCTAGTAGTTTAGATTGCTGACGTAACTTATTACATAGTCAGTAACTAGTATAAGATTCATATTTAGTTACACTGCCGTATGACCTATATAGGGTTGCTAGCTGTATATACTATATTTAGGGTTTACATAGATTCACCAGAGTTCGAGAGATTGCGTATGCAGTGGCGGAACTTAACGCCGCGATTTGTCCTATTAAAGTAAAGAAATGAAAATAATTTATATCACATACCATATCACTATTTAGTGATAGCCATTTGTAATGTGGCAATCACACTCAACGCCGTACAATGTCTTACGAGAAAAAAAATCATAATTATTTTTTTTTATTATTATTATAATTTATGTTGATATACAAATATAACAAACAGTAAATTGTTTATTAACCATTTTTGATATTATGAATTATTCTATTCTTTGGTTTCATATGTCTACGAAACACAGTGTTCGGCTGACGGCTGATGTATCTACCATAATAGAAAATTATTTATATTCTGAAGGTTTCATCACTTTCATTTGAGATATAAGCCCAATATACCCATTTTTCTTATTATAGAGATAGATTTAAAAAAAAAACAAATTTAAATAAAATGCACTAGGTAGTAAAATTATTACAAATAACTCAAAAACGCTTGTCGTGGCGCAGAGGCACAATTGTGCGACTGTAAACGCGACAGATTGTTGCAAAGCGCGGCGTTGAGTTCCGCCACTCAGCATGCAATGCGTCAATTCGGCGGAAAGTAGGCAACGGAGTGTCTTAACACTAGGTTCTGTCTGCCTACCCTGCTATATGCGTGATAGAGCGTGAAGTTATGTATGTATGTACTTAAAAACTACTCGTCAAATCTTAACTAAATTTAAATGAGACCACATTAGAGCCTCTATCTATATATATATATATATATATATATATATATATATATATATATATATATATATATATAAAAATAATCATCAATTGTCTCGCCCAGTAACACACTTAAAAAGAATACAATGAAACTACTACAATGAAAAAATACTTTTTTTTTGTTTTACTTCACGCTGTATCCCACATATATCAGGGTAGGACCTGAGAACCTAGTGTTAAGACACTCCGTTCTCTTACAACAATTCCGTTGCCCACTTTCCGCCAATTTGAGGCATTGCGTGTTGAGTGAACAACAATGATAAAAAATAAAATAATTTTTAAACGAACTGTACGTATCTTGAATAGTAAAACAGTAAAGGGCCGTTCACAAAGGGATAGCAAATAGTGGCTCTAGTAACGATATGGCTATGCGCTTGAATCGTGCTCATTGTATATGCCTTTGATTTGCGTTTGCTCCCGAGTCCCGGCTGAAAGGGGTGACGGATCTGGTATGACACTTAGGCTTACTTAGGTCGGAACTAGGCTTAGTACTTAGTATTATGAATGTTGTTATCTTATTGTTAGATACATTAGCAAGATTACGGCTATTTAATTTTATGTCGTGACGCAGAGGCCCAAGCGTGCGACTCTAAACGCGACAGGTTGTGGGTTCGATTCCCACTCCAGGATATGTAAAATTTAGTATTTTTATTTCGTGGGTTTGGTAACAAGGCAAAGCGCGGCGTTGAGTTCCGCCATTCAGCACTCAATGCCTCAATTCGGTCGAAAGTGGGGATCAGTGTGTCTTAACACTAGGTTCCCTCTGCCTACCCTGCTTTATGCGGGATACAGCGTGCAGCTATGTATGTATGTTTATATTATATTCTATTTCTACTAATATTGTAATTGTGAATGTAGGTTTGTTTGTGACGCTTTCACGCCATAACTACTCAACTGATTATTATGAAAATTTTAACACATATTGAATATAGAATACTTTTCATAATAAAAAATATAATGGCAGTTTTGATTGTTTATCAATACATATTAAAATCTAGCTACTTTAAAGAATATAAATTAACGCATATACACTATACATTATAGCATGTAGTATGGGCTGCCATTGACTACGGAAGCGAAGCCGCGGGTTAAAGCTAGTTAATATTATAAATGCGAAAGTTTATGAGCATAAATGGATATTTCTTACTCTTTTACATAAAAACGAATGAACTAATTTAAATGAAACTATACAGTAATATGGCTTAAACATTAGAATATCACATAGCCGACATATCTACAATATCTCTGGTGTTGTAGATGTCCTGTGGGCGAAGGTAACCACTTACTATCAGGTGGTCCTTCTGCTCGTTTGCTATCCGATATCCA